>CAOLHI010005877.1:0-57052 GCA_948474755.1 Ctenosaura bakeri | reverse complement strand
CAGTGGCAGAGCTTGGACTGCATGGAGGGGGGCGGGAGGGGGTGTGGCTATGGCACATGGGGATTTGGCTAGAGTGCATGGGGTGGGGCTACAGCTTGTGGGGGTGGGGCTATGGCACATGGGGCGGGGCTACAACAGGTGGGGAAGGGCTACGGTGTGTGGGGGAGGCCAAGGAAGGAGCCAGGATGCCCCCCAAAAATTGCCACCTGGGGGTGAACTGCCTCCTCGCCCCCTCATCCTTAGATGACTGTCACACATTTAGTGTTAATGTCACAAGGACCTTTGCATACATGTTCCTGCTATTGGGAGCCCTTGGTAGTAAACAAGGTCTCAAGTGGAGCTGGGCATGAGGATGTAACCTCTATGAGTTATTGATTTTGCCCAGAGAGTTGGGAAACTCTGAAGAAGGGCTGTACTTTCTAGCTGAGTTGAGACAGAGAGAGAGCTAAGAGTAGCTGCAGCTGTCTGGGATACAGACTAGGACCTTTTCACTTTCCACAAGATATTAGGAATTTCAGTTATGTATTTAGGAGGGAATAAAAGGGTAAATTTTATGTGACGCCTTTGCATCTGTTTTATATCTTTTTTCCAGGGCTTTAAGGTTGCATCCAAAGCTACAATACCACTGAGCAGCACAGGCAGATCCTGCAGTAAATTCTTGCATTGGCATTTCATTGGAGGCATGGAACTTTGGGGATAATGTAATAGGAATTGATAATTTGTTGCATTGTTGCTAAAAATATGTTGGGACTCAAATTGGAATTGGTCCCCTGGAACTGGAAAAAGGTATATGGGGACACGTGGGAAAAATTTGAATCTGCATCTTTCCTTTTATCATGGTTGTTTCACCATGCTTCACATGAGTAGGGGCTACGCAGTCGCTGCATAGTCTACCGCAGTCTATGGTAGAAGGTATGTCTTTCCTGTAGCCATTCCCTGAATAATTTCTTCCAGTGAAATGGTTTCTTTCAGTGCAGAAAATTTGTCATACCTGGAATGGCCTTACCTAATTTCAGACAAATTATGGGTGGAATCCTTGTGTTCGTTACATCCCTGCTGATTAAAAAAGCATCCATTCAAAGGTGGAACAAATTGCCTGTGAGGTGAAGATCCTAATTTCAGTTTCTTTGAAGATCTCAGGAAACCAAACTTGGAAAGATTGCCTTAGGCTGTTGAGCACTGCTATTGGCCAGAGTGGAAAGTACAAATGGACTAAAGCAGAACTACAGTTCCCCAAATCCCCAGTCAGTATGCAAGCTGGCTGAGGGATTCGAGGAGCTGTTGTAAAGCTCTGGATCAATGGCCTGAAAGTATAAAGCAGCTTCATATATCACAGTTTATCTGAATCAGTGATCTAAAACAATAGATCTAATCATTATTTCCCAAATTGGCTTTATTCCTTGGAAGTCAGAACATCAGTGTCTTTGTGTTTGTATGTCACTGTGTCTAAGATTATTTGCCTACCAAACTAGCTAAAATATTGTACATTTACCCAAATGGAGGAAAACTATCTTTCTGAATATTTTAACAAACAAAATGAAAATCCTTCAAGCACAAACATTTCTATAATTAGTTTCTAGCATGGTCAATTACTAACTGTCTGCTAATGCTGCTTAACAATCCGTGTGCTATTAAAATTCATTTCCAGTTGCAATGTGTTTATCACTGTCCCCAATTCACCAAAGCACTTAACCTTAAGCAAGCAACTTTTCCAGTTGAAGTAAATGGGACTACTCAAGTGTTCAGAGCTGGAACATTTTTAATTATCTTGCTAAGGGCAAGTAAGTTTGGTATCTTGCATGACTGATCCATTAACAACTGCTAGATTTACACAGATAACAGCAGCACATGAGGAGTGGGGGGATTTCTCTGGACTGTTTCTTGTACATCCTTACCACTGAAGTTTTTGTTACACCATTCTGCTTCTCACCTAAGCCAGGATCCAAAAATATCTGACTTATCTGCCTGGGGCCACTGTTTGTCTTTTTAAAACACTGTTTGTTAAAACAGCAAAATGTCCCCAGCTCCATTTCACCATGGAATAAAGTGCTTTTGAATTCTCTTTATTCAAAAGATTATACCATGCTGAAAAGATGACATGTATACAGAGTTTCATCATGAAACATACTTAGAGGAGTAATGTTGGCCATGCATTGTCAGCCAGACTGTCTTGACTGACAAAAGAAGCAAAATCCAAATGGAGGCCTGTGACTTTAAAAGCCTTTCCGCACTACACTGTTATATAGTGCTGTTATTCTATTTTCAACATCCTGTGGAATTCTGGGGTTTGTAGTTTACTGAGCTCTCTGAAGAGCTCTCTGGCTGAGAATTCTAAACACTCTTCCCTAAACTGCAGACCCCAGGATTCCATAGGCAGAGTTTCCAAACTTTTCATGTTAGTGACACACTTTTTCGACATGCATCATTTTGCAACACAGTAATTCAGTTTTACTGCAAACTGGAGGTTAACCTAACCCCTTATAAGAGATACAGATATGAACATATATTGTAATAACAAAATGTATGGAGACACAGCATATCTCATGAAAACCTTTCATATATTTTTAAAAATATATGATTTATAAATAATAAGATACATTTCCAAGATTGTAGGTGACACACCTACACACTTCAGGTGTCACACTAATGTGTCGCAGCACACCGTTTGGAAAGCCCCTCCATAGGGTGTTGAAAGTGGAATAATAACAATATAACAGTGTAGTGCGAAAAAGCCCTAACATTATCAGTTCTCTTCTCCTGTATGACTTTTAACATCTTTGGCTGCTGAAGAATCCAGTGAAGCTTTGAAAGCTTGCATGATGAATTTTGTGTTTTTTAGTTGTCCCAATAAAGATATCACTGTTCTGTGGATTTTAGAGCTTCGCTGTGGCTTTCAATCCGAACTTTCACTGTAAGTCAACAAAGGAAAACACAGGGTTAGCAATGGATGAATGTAGAGAAATGCAAGCGCAGCCAACATAGGATGGTTAAAGTTATTGTTGGTGGAGAAAATCTAGAGCAAGGTGGGCAAAGTGTGGTCCATGGGCTACATGTGGTTCCCTCCTCCAGGGGTTAACATTTTTGGCAAAAAAATTTGGAAAGGTTTTTTTTTTCTCCAACATGCTCCAAAATTCCCTTTGGGAAGTGTGTGGGTTGTTTCCACCACATTTGGGGGGGGGCTGCCCCCCCCATAGTCAAAAACATTTTGAATTTTTTTTTCAAAAAAAAATCTTTTTGCCCTTTAGGTGATATGGGGGGGGACATGTTCATCATGTTTTGGACCTCCCTGGACCAATACAGGCGTTTGAGATTTTTTTTTAAAACTGGAAGTGAAAAGAAAGAGTAGGGCACTTCTTGTTTTTAAGCAAGTTCTCTCTTGGGTCTAAAATTACCCAGAAAGGCACACAAGCATGACAAAAAATGCCTTCATGCCCCCCTAAAGGACATTTGGGGAAAAACAACTTTTAATTTTTTGCAGAGGTGGGTTCAGTGGAAGGTGCAACTCTTCAAGTTTTCTTGGGGGACAAATGAGGGCCCCTGGCCTTCTGCAGTTGCCCACACCAATCTAGAGGTAGGGTTAAGCCAAATATATATCACATTAAGTTGAGTTTTGAAAAATACATCCAGCCCAAACACTGCTCTGGCAGATGAAATCAGTCCCACAGTTCTTTGCATCCTGGTTTTAGGCTGCAATTCTGTGCACAGTTTATTTATCTTGGACGATATATTATACGCCATCATTGTTTCAAATGATTTTCAAGGCAGCACTCAGTAAATCAAAACACTCTAAGAAGTGTAACTCCAAAAATGAACAGCTCAATTTTGGCAAATTTCTGTAAGGAATTAGCTGACGTTTATACCTTAGATGAACTTATGGGCTGGAATTTAACTACCTATCTGTTTCTGGACATCCCCAGCTGTTGCAGTTAAAGTTCTTGGCAATATAAAGGTATCATAATACAGATTTAAGTATATATTTTGAGATCAAAGTTGTTTCTTTAAAAACATGCTTTGAGACAAGAGTCATATTAAAATGCATGTTTAAATGAAATATACAATATACTCCTCCCAGTATGAAATGTGCTTCTCTCAATATATGCTGTAAAAACATAAGAAGTGTTTTGATAATAATTTTGAAAAGGAATTCACAGATGACTATAGAAGGAGAATGTTTTAAAAGTTTGCATTTGAATCCCTGTGTAATGAACCATGGCCCCATTCATATTGCATAATTATAGCACTATATTCCGCTTTAACTGCTGTGGCAACATCCATGGCATTCTCAGCCAAAAAGTTCTTGTCCCTCGACAAACCACTAACTCCTTGGAGTCTATAGGATAGTGTGAATGGACTCCATGTTTTTGCTGATTTAGGGTTGCCACTAATTTAACACACATAAGGGAAGAAAGTATAGGATACTCTTCCCCATGGAAAACTATGGCCAAATTTCTCCCCTTCCCAGCCTTATATTTATCACTCTATTTGTCCCCCCTACCAAAAAAAAAATCATCATGGCTCTATCCTGTTTGCTGATAATTAAATAATTTTTTAAAAAAATTAAATAGATTTTTAAAAAAACATTAAAAACCATTAGCCCTTTAAAAATGTTCCATATTAGAAGGCTGTCAAAATAAAAAGGGTTTTGCTTGCTGATGGAAAGACATCAAGGAAGGGCCCATTCTGCTTTCTCTCAGAAGGGTGTTCCAGAATCTAGGGGCAGTCACTGAGAAGGCTGCATCACACGTCCCCATCAACTATGTTTTGATGGTGGTGAGATGAAGAGAAAGGGTCCATCTTGATGATCTTAGGGCCTGGGCAGTCTTATCCTGGGGAATACAGTCTGCCAGATAGTTTGGACCCGAGCCATGTAGGGCTTTATAGATCATAACCAGCACTTGTGCCCAGAAACAAACAGGCAGCCAGTGGAACTGTTGTCACAGGGGGGAATATTTCTTCCAGATGAAGTGGGCAAGTGCAAATGGGAGGAATTGTGTCACCTTCTTTTTTGAAGTATGTACCAAAGTTTACAAGCCTAATGTTCAGGGGGAAAAGAACTGAAAGTTTAAAATGTTTCACTGAGGGAAAAAATGAAACTATTGTTATCCATATTAGAACTGCATTCTTAATCTTCAACTAGAAATGAAGTTATACCTCTGTGTGTCCATTGAACTGTGGATGTGTTATGTACAAAATGTATCTCAGGAAGTGCTAGCTGTACTGTGTCTACAGCACAAAGGATAATAAGTACAATATTCTGTACCGGTTGAAAAGCTGGTTGATAACAACTGGCTATTGGATCTATTCAATAATATGTTAAATTCTTCGGATGCATGTATAAAAGGCAGCTGTGTACAAATACTTCAGTCTTCTGAAAGTATATGAAGATGACATGCTTTGATTTGCTTACTGACATGATTCATTGTAGAAATCTTATATTTGCAATGGAAATGTAACATACTTAGGGGTCGGCGCATGAATAATCTTGTCTTGAGCATTTTCTTTAATAACCTTCTCTGGTTCAGATGCCTCTTCTTGTAAATTACTTATGGCAGAACAGAGCATAGTGCAAACATAAATAATGCAGAATTCCTAAGGGATACTGTTTTGTTTCCTAACTGACCGACATGTCCAATGCTGGGCCTCTGTGAGAACCCTATGAACTGCTACATGTAATAGAGTTCAAGCACTCTCACTGTGCTGTCCCTTTTACCTGACTAGAATGCTTTAAAAACTAATTTTTTGCTAAATGTTTCCATGTCATGTTGGTAAAAGATTTGTGGGCCATAGCTCCTTTCAACAACAACCACGTAAACCTTCTGTATCTCCTTTCTGTTTTTAGTTTCCACATGTCAGCCCTCTTCATACTGCAATGTTCAGAAGTAATATATGTCCTCTGGAACACATTATGTATTTTTCATGGCTGGTCTGGGAAAAATTGTTGGTAAGGTAGTAGCTCTCCTTGATTTGGATTTTGCAATGAACATGCTAGATTGGATCATGAATTATAAGGTTGCTCTAGGCAAACACCGGTCCCTTAGCCTCACCATCGCTCCCTTTATAATTTGGGGAACATAATGCGGAACAATTTTAGAGTGATTGTGCAAGACTTGCAGTGAAATAATGCAAATGAATGCTTTGAATATTCAAAAGTGTTATATAGGTGCTAAGTATAAATTCCAACCCACTATGGCAATATTTTTCCATGATGGTAGGATTATGGGCTATTGTGAGACAAGAATCATAGAATCATAGAGTTGGAAGAGACCCCAAGGGGCCATCGAGTCCACCCCCTGCTATGCAGGACACCCATCAAAGCATTCCCAACAGATGACCATCCAGCCTCTGTTTAAAAACCTCCAAAGAAGGAGACTCTACCACACTCCAAGGCAGCATATTCCACTGCCGGACAGCTCTGACTTTCATGAAGTTCTTCCTGAGGTTCAAGTGGAATCTCCTTTCCTGCAGTTTGAATCCATTGCTCCTTGTCCTAGTCTCTGGAGTGGTAGAGAACAAGCCTGCTCCCTCCTCAACATGACATCTCTTCAAATATTTAAACATGGCTATCATGTCTCCTCTTAACCTTCTCTTCTCCAGACTAAACATACCCAGCTATGCTGACTGTAGCATTACTACTTATAGGGCCTCCCAGTTCAGAAAGGTTTTACTGAGGAGCCAGAATAAATGTGCCAAACAACTACTGGGTGGCAGCAGCAGTCTGAAGTGGAGAACCTTCCAGAGACAACAGTAGTGGCGCTTTAGCTAACTCTTGTCAGTTTTTTGCAGAAGGAAGCACTAGACAACCACTTCCAAGTATCTTTTACCATGAAAATCCTATGATGAAATAGTCCAAAATAAAACAAAAGATAGTGCCAGAACATGAGACATCTAGATCAGAAGGCAGTCCACTTGACAAAGTGGAAAGCAGTACAAAATGAAGAAGACCACATTATGGGTGGATTGACTCAAGGAAGCTACAGCCCTGAATTTACAAGACTTCAGCAGGGCTGTTATGAAGTCACTGGTTCATACAATTGTCATGAGTCAAAACTGACTTAGTAGCAATTAACAATTTCAGAAAAATAGAGATACTAGGTTCTAGATCAGGGGAGGAATTAAATAATCCTATAGATCTCATTGAGAGTCAGGGTGGTTAATGGTAGAACATAGCTACCAAGAGTCATAGGTTCAAATCCTGCCATCTCAAATGTAGAGAGATGTTTGTATTTGGTTGCTAGTCAGGTCACCCCTCATTTTAACTGTGCCTTTCCTGTTTGTAACACTTTGATTTATTTTAAAGTATTTATATTTCTTCCTTTAGCCATGAAAAAGCTCCCCAGCATGTTTTGCATGTCTAAAACAGAGTATTCTCAATTATTATTATTTTTTAAATGACAAAGGCTGTTCGGAGAAAAAAGTAGAACACAATTAACCAACAGAATGAATACAGGGAGGTAAAGTAGTGCAGTGGTTAGATCATTGGACTGGTACCTGAGAAATCCAGATCCTACTCACTAAGTCAGGGCTTTCCAAATGGTGTTCCGTGACACGTTAGTGTGTCACCTGAAGTGTGTAGGTGTGTCACCTGCAATTTTGGAAAGGTATATTATTATTTATAAATCATATATTTTTATAAATATATGAAAGGTTTCCATGAGATATGTTGTGTCCCCATAAATTTTGATATTACAATTTATGTATGTGCCTGTATCTCTTATAAGGGTTTAGTTTAACCTCCAGTTTGCTAGTAAAACTGAATTACTATGTTGTGAAATGATGCATGTCTAAAAAAATGCATCACCAACATGAAAAGTTTGGAAAGCTCTGCTCCAAGCCATAGGCTAGTCAATATTTTTCATCCTAACTTGTCTCAGGGTTGCTATGAAGAGAAGGAGGATGGAGAAACACAAACACACCCAAACACAAAACAGAATGGCTTCTGGACAGAAGAAAACATTTTTTCTGTGAACGTCTTTAGATTATTTTACCTTAGGGTGATTTGTACATACCTAGTTTTGAGTATAAAATGAGATATTCTCTAGTTATGCCAGTGTGTTCCTTTGATCATAGATGGGATATCTATAACAATAAGACTGTGAAATAAGACTATAGAAATTATCAATTTTTATTAAAGCAACTGCTTTTGTTGATGAAAAGTGGGTTGTTTCTGGCATTCCTTTGCAGTACAGTCATCAGAATATTAATATACATTGAATAAGTCCAAGTTGACATACCTAAGAAGCCTTCTACAGAAAGCAGTCAGCTGTACCATCTGGCATTCATGATACCAAGTCCGATAGGTCCTGTGTACTTGGTGTCTGGTTTGGAAGGGTATGTTGCTTTTGGTGCTTTATGATCATGAGACAGGGAGGGTAAAATAAATCTACAACATATGTTCTCTTGCTCCTCTATAAAAGTCCCACCAGTGCTCTACTGTACAGAGCTAAAACTGGGGTAAGTTGACTGGCAAACATAATAAAAGATGGTTTTGCCCAGTGTAGGACCATACTTTATTTGTGGTGCTGCAAACCACGGTTCATGCATAGACATTGCCCACTGTTAGAAAACAGAGCTGGAGCACCACAAGGCCTGCTTGTATGCCGCAAACTTGCTGCTGGCCCTAGGAGAAATAAAGGACAGTTTCCCATTGCCAGTGATGCAGTAAGGTTCCACTGTCAGTCCAATTTGACTCTGTGTGCGGAATGGCGGGGGGAGTGCATTTTGTTTTTTGCCTCAGGCAGCAAAATGAGAGTGGAAGAGGACTTGAAAACACATAGAAACTGCAGTGAAATGGTACATAGTCAGTTTGGAATGAAAGTCACTACCAGGACTAGTCCTACCACATGGCACAAGTGGGATGGTTTCATAAGTAAATGCTTCACTCTTTCCACCTTCCCCAAAGGGCCTGCAATGCTCCAGATACCTCCTGCCACAGGTAGCTCTCCAGAGCTGGTTATTTTTTAAACTGTCTGGTTTCAGGAAACCCTCAGAGCCAAGCAAATTTGCACCACAGAGTTAATTTAACAAAAAGAAGCAGGAGTATTCCAAGTAAAAGTATTCATTCTAGCTGAGCCTATACTTGATCACATTTTGCAGCTGAAGTTATTAACCCCTAAGAAAGAATTCAGTGTAGAAACACTGACAGCTCTTCAATTAACAACTACTCCTAGGGGCCCTGTAATGTTAAGATAGCACCCACACCTAAAGCAGACTAACAATGCCCATGCTTGCTGCTGTAGTATTGAGTCCCATACCAGGAGAAAGGTAGGATATAAATTAAATACATTTAACATATTGCTAAATAAAGTGATAATATCATCCAATCAATAATCAGTAAAAATCAACCAATAAAATAAGTTATTTAATAAATAGATGCAGTAACTGTTTTGCCAACATCATTTATGTCTTTCAACCTTTATAAATACCCAGATGCTTGTGAAACAAACTTCAGGCTCAAAAAGTAGTGACAGTCTGTGTTAATCTTAAGTGGTTGTATTGTAGATGAAGAAGGGCCAGCTAAAATTGGGGTAATGGTAATAAAAGAGACATGTAGGAGGAGTTATTCAGGAGGTGAGAATGAGAGTGTGTGAAGGAAGGAGCCAGTATGTTGTAGCAATAGTAAGGCTAGGACTCTGGACACCCATTGGGTATCCTTGGGCAAGTCACACTCTCTCAACCTCAGAAGAAGGCCATGTCAAACCTCCTCCGAACAAATCATGCCAAGAAATTCCCATGATAGATTTGCTTTAGGGTTGCCCTAAGTCAGAAACCTGACTTGAGAGTATGCAACAATAATGAAAGAGTTTCTAGGGCTGCGTGGTTGCCAAAAAAGAAGGTTGATAAATGCTACTGTGGGAAGGAGAAGATATTGTTGAAAGGTGAAGCTGTACTGTCTAAAAAAGATGCTTGCTTCTTTATATATTTCTTTATCTAGTTATTTAATTTATATCCTGCTTTTCCAACAAAGATGATGCTCTTGTTGTTGAAAAGGGATAAGAAATTATCAACGTCTGACAGTGATTAGGCTGGCAAGCAGGGTAGCTGTGTGTCCTATTTTATAAAGGACAATTCTTTATTTGAAGGCTTCTCTATCCAAGTCTGGATAAAAATAAATAAAGAACCATTGGAAGGAAGATCAAGGATCATAAAATCACCCATAAATGCTCTAGTACCTGAAGAACATATGGACAGATACATGGGTTGTCTGTACATTGTCTTTATGGTGCGATTAATATCATTTTTTTAAAGTTATGGAAATTGTCTAATTTTGTATCTGTACATACATATGTACATTTTATGCAAATATATCCTTTTCTGGGTCATGCTTTTTTTTTTGATGGCTACATTACCCCCCTTGCCCACAGTATAGGCTTTAGGTTTCAAAGGTACCAGTTGTAATCCAAGTGACCAGACTCAGGTGATAAGTTCCAGGTAATATGGAGAGGTTGTCATCAACGGAAAGTCAGGAAGCAAATATCAGTTTCAGAGAGGGTGCCCAGAGGCATGTTAACATAGTGCCAGAAGGCACCAGAGATAAGGTTCCAGAGGCAGCAACCAAGTATCCTCAAGGTGGGTAAAATAGTCTCAAGATGTATCTTGACACCTTTTAAACTGCCTTGGCTACATTCTAGGGAACCTAGGGTTTCTAAGTTTTTTTTTAACAATCTATTTAAGATTATTTGGCAAGGAGCTATCATGCTATAGTTCGGGGGGGGGGTTGGTTGTAGAATTCTAAATCACTCAGCGAACTACACATCCCAGGATTCCTAGGATGAAGCCATGACAATTACAGGATACACTATCACATACACAGGCTGGGATCAATTTTTTTAAAAAATAACAGTTCACTAGAAAGGAACAGGCATGTATATTGATTTGCTACCTTCATAGCCCACCTTTACTCTGGTTAGCTGAAGACAGCATGCATTTTTTTCTTCTTTCCTCTCCATGTTTGTCCTAAAAACAGGGAGTGATCTAAGGTTCTTTCACAACATTATTGACCCAGTACGAATTTGAGCCTGCATCTCTGTAGTCCTCGTGTGGCGTACTTGCCACTAGACCACACTGGCTTCTTGAATTAGCCTAGCAAGACCTTCTCCACTAGGACAAAGTGGTTGGAGTTAGAAGCAAGGTCTAAAAACTGGGTTTTATAGGGTTAATTGGGCAATCTGATCACTGATTACCTGGCCAGGTCTCAGAGCCGATACTGTAGCTATAGTGGTGGGCAGTTTGCAGATATTGGGACTGATAGGCAATAGTGTTCGGCTGGAGGGTAGAGCCCATGGCTGCTGGCCTGGTGTAAGAGTCATCCTCTGACATGTCACAGAACCAAAGCAAAATGAACAGTGCTGGGTTGTATGAACATTTTGATATGCATCCCTTATCTCAAACTCAGGGTTAAACTTGAGTTCCTGTGGGGCCATGGAAAATAGGTTTCCCCCCTGCTGCTTTAATGACATTCTAGTAATCCCCAAATTCCAGAGGTTTATTAAAAATCTCTTTTATACCACAGCTGAATAGGGATTTTATGCAACTTGTTTCCCTTTGCTTAAGAAAGTTGTTAATGAAACAGCACTTATAATCAGCTGGGGTTTATGTTCACAGTATTGGTATGTCACATGTCACCTACATCTTCAGAGCTCTTGGCATGATCCTCCATTATGTCCTTCCTTGCTCATATTCTTTATTTTTGCAATGTTTTGTGGGTATAATTGTTGCCCAAATTTTAAATAAATTATATTGTAAATTACATGATGAATTCCATTATTTAATGTGTTCATAGCATAATTACTAGGACAGCATGTGTATTCTTCATTCACAGGCCTATATCCAGTTACTAATCCTAACCTGAGTAAATCTATTAAATCCATGTAATTTATGTAACTGTTGATCTCCCAAATTTTCATTTGTTCATTTGGTACTCTAACTGGGACTAGCAATTGGATTTAGTCCAAACTGGCAACATTTAGTGCCTTGGTAACCAAACTTTATACCACAGTTTAGAAGTCTGTTCTAGTCACTGCAACTAAATTAACTTGTCCTTTAGGCTCTAATCACCAGGATGGTCTATAGGGGAAAAATAATCATGCAGAGTGATGCATTTCCAAATCCCCTGAAACCACTGTGGATACATCCCTTGAGGATAACAAGGATAAAACTGGGACTGCCCTAAGCTCAAATTGTGATGCAAAGGCAAGTCAGTTTCTTTGGGGCTGCTCACCACTGTCTAAGCTACTGGAGTGCTCCAAGCCTCCCAACACACATGGAAAACTATGTGTTAGTGTAACTGTGTAACTAGTGTAACTGGTGTGCAACTCAACTTTAAAAATCTTGGCTGATGCAGACTCACCTGTGTCACCCTCCTCACTGACTGCGGGAGCCACTAGAACTTCCTCCATATCACCCAATGAAACAATATCCACACTGTGGCTCTGTCTATCTACTACATCTAAATAAGCCAAGATCTGTTTAGTGGTGCTGGCATTACCCTCAAGTCTCTCACTTAGCTGGGACAACAGACTGCCTGGAGGGGACCCGGGCCCTCTCTAAAGTCTCTAATCTAGGCAGAATGGCAGAGAAACCACCCCCTCTTATTCTTCATCTGATGAAGCAGACAACTCAGTAGGTAGGTACTTAGCTGGCAACTCCTTAGCTGGACCCTTCCCTAACCCTTGCCTATCACAGCCCATCTGGGAGCACAGGGCCTCCTGGGTCAATCGGGCCTAAAAACATGACTGCTCCTTGCCTTTGCCAGATATCCTGGGCCAGTTGGGCCCACCAGGGCCCAACCCAGAGGCTAAACTGGCTCATGGGCTCCTCCTGATGTCCCCAAGGCTTCCCACACACAATGCAGAAGACCTACCCCCAAAATTACATGGTACAAGGAAGTGACCTTAGCTGACCTCCTGTGTTCTGCTATTCATACCCCTGGCTGGACTGAGCAATGGAAGCAGTGAGATTCACTGTCTACCACTCAGTTTCACTTCTTCCATCACAAAACAGAGAAATAAATCTGTTGGCTAAATCTGAATGCCCCCCACTGCTCCATCATTATTCCAGTGCTCTGTACACCACTCCCTCAGTCCAAAGGTCATAACAGCAAAGAAGAAGTGAAGGGAGGCATGAAGACTTAAATAATCTCTGACTCCACCTCTTTCCATTGGTATCCAAGTGCAGTAACTCCTACTGAACTTACATCTGGCCTCCCTCCATTGGAGGGCTGCAGCAGCAGCTCCTCCCTTGAAGTGCTTTGTATCATGTGGGAATAGAGCTACATTTTATGTGGAAAACTTTGAGGGCCTTTGCACAAAATAATACACTCTCCTGTGTTAAAATGTTGTCGGTTTCCCCCATAAAAATTTTTCCCCATAGAAACAATTTTTTTCTTTTTTGAAAAAGATTCTTGAAATTTGCAAAAATTTCATAAACCCTCACATCTTGGAAAAAGAATTTTCTTCCTGTGTGAGAGAATGAAATAAGCAAAGATTTTGAACACTAGTACAGAGAGTGAGCTCCAGTCAGTTCTGGTACTGGGGACAAATTCCTCAGAATTTTTTTCAGTTTGATCTTGGAAGATAAGCAGGGCCAGCCCTGGTTAGTACATGGAGGAGAGAATGCCAATGAATACCAGGTGCCGTAGGCTATATTTCAGAGGAAGGAACTGTCAAAAACACCTCAGAGTTTTTCTTTCCTATGAAAACCCTACAAAATTCATGGGATTGTCGTAAGTTGACAGGTGACTTGAAAATACATAGATGCATGCCCACACAGTGTATATGTTTTTTGAACCAGGGAAAAGAATGGTGGATTGTAGAGTTCTGGTTAAAAAACATCTCTGATATGTTAGAAGTCTGTCCACTACTGATTTAAAGAAATAACAACAATCGTCGCCTGCCTTCCTTGTCAAACACTACATAAATGGTTCACAGAGTCTGTTAGAATGACAGACAGATAATTTGCTGTCCCAGGGATCTGGAGTATATAAAATGCGTACATCATATCACCACAAAAGTGTTGTAATGTAAGAAAGGGCCCACAGCCCCTGTGAATCGTGAGATCAGCACAACACCGACTCACCACACAGGGCAATGTTGTGCCAATTAATGCATCCAGCTCTTGTTGAGAACTGCCACAAGCATTTCTGGTTCAAAAGCACCAAACCATCACCATGGGAAGCTCCCACATGGCCATATCTTCAAAGCAACAACAATGACAATAAAAGTATCATTAGAAGAGGATTGTTGAGCTTTTCATCTTTCATGGAATCATCTCTCTCCCCTGCTTTTTACTGTCTGACAACAATGTCTCTTATTCAAAAAGAAAGTGAATGATGCGACTTCAAATGTGTGTGTCATCAGACACATGTCTTTTTATAATACAAGATCTGAATAAACTGCATTGCTTAGAGGCAAAATACTCATATCGTGGTTGACAGTGATATAGATTCCAATTGACACCTTCAGGAAGTAAAATTCCATTCTAAAATTTCCATACTATAATCTCTCTCTCTCTCTCTTTCTGTGTGAATATTCTAAGGCAATGATAGAATAAGATTTTCATACAGCATGGATGTAATAAACAAAGCCTCTGGAAATTTTAATCAAGAAATGTCTCTCTGTCTCCTACTCAGAGGAGTTAATCTTTGTAAAATAGCCCTTTTGATGCTCATTCAGCCCATGGTATTGATCACTTCACTGCTTCTGAGACATGGGCTGCACCTTAAGCATTGATCTTTGACATTGGAAGACTTCTGTGGAAGATAGAGTAGTGTATCACATTGATTTCAGTTTTATTGTTCTGTACCATAGCATTTAAAATACCCCCATGTATGTAATGAATGTGTGTGCATGCGTGTGCATACACACAGACAGGCACATAGTCTCTCACACACAGAGATATAATTGTGTTTTGATTTGATAGGATTTTTTTAATTTCGTGTTTTTTCTCTCTCCAGTTGCAACTCTCTAGTAGCCATGAATGAATTCTGGAATAATAAAGAAAAAATATCATCTCTTAAATGCCTTCTTCCCTCCTTCCTTTCTTGAAAATTCCAGTTAAGGCAGACGGAAATTTCTTATTCAGAGGAGAAATTTACATGTAATTTTTATAGACAGATTGTAATAGAAAAGTAAAAGGAGTAACAATTATTTCTATATCATAGTTCCTTTTTTATTTTTTAAAAACCATCCCAGTAATTGGGTTTTTAAAAGGCAGTTTACGCTTGATGAAGCAAACAGGCAATACTATATATTGTATTGTATAATCACTTCTCAGAAGAACTATTCCAACATTAGCCTTATTTGAGGAAATATATTTATCTGTGATTATACAATACATTACTCTCATTACATTTGAATTTTCATGATCTGAACAGCTGCTGTTTGGAAGTCATGGTCTGAAGCTACTCTAAGTCTTTGTTGTGGCTTTAGGACTTACTGAAGAGCTATAAAATGCCCTTAAATTACTCACCACTTATTATTCACCGAAGTTCTTTGTTGAGCTTGTGATCCTCATGGTTGGAATCACCTTTAAGTAATTCTACTGCAGCTGTTGGACTGAATGAGAAGCTCTGTCCTTAACAAAGAAGTTGGAAGTATGCTTTGCCTTGGGGAATGATGCAAGCAGGATACTAAGCCATGAAAAACCAATGAGAGTAGTTTATGTTCCAGAGAGCCTAAGTACCCTAAAAGCACCAGATCCCATATGGTCTTGGAAGCTAAATAGGATCAACCTTGGCTACAACTTGGATGGGAGACTGCCAATGACTATCTACTACTGTAGGCTATATTCAGAGGAAAGAACTGGCAAAATCACTTCTTAGGACCTTACCGCACGATGTTGCCATCACAGCATGACAATGTATTGCAGCTAGTCTGGGATGCATGCTATTGCACAGCGTTGTTGTGATCCCGCTGCTGTCCCGTCCACAGCTGTCGTGATTGCATGGTATACCACTACCAGAAAAAAAATCCAATAACAGCCCCCTTTCCCACAATTATCTTGTTGGTTGTGGGTGTTTGGTAAGGGCAGAAGTGTTATCAAGTGCTTCCTTCCGGACTACAGCACAGGAAGATGCAGGCTATACTGCCTATGGAAGGGGCACGTCCCTAAAGCTACCCATCCGCCAGCAGCCAACCAATGTGGTGGGGAGATTTTAGGTCCTGATCTGATCCTGGCAATGATGGCAATGTCTGGATTGCAATGCAACAGTGCAGGATTGTGGCAAAGCTCGGTAAGGGCCTTAGTATTCCTTGCCTTAGAAGACTGTATGAAATTCATGAGCCAACAGGTGTCTTGAAGGCGCGCACACGCGCACACACACACACACACACAGAGTATTGTTCAGAGGTTATCGCTGGTCTGGTGGTATGTTAGACTCCCCTACCTTTGCCTTATGGCTTAGAGAGAAATTTAAGTATGTGTTTAATATATGTATTCAGGGCGTTGGACAATTATTCTCTGCCATATTCCTTACAGACATGTGGTTGATATTTTGGATTTTTACCCAAATACTAACCAATTTTAGCATTACTCTGCTGTTTAAAGGGAAAAAAACCCAGGAAGGGCACATCTGAATACATATTTAAAGCTATGTTTTTCCCCAGATGAGTATTATGTGTTTTGATATACTGTTGGCCCTCCATATTTGCAGGTTTGACTTTCACGGATTTGATTGTTAGTTTCTCCAAGCCCTGCCCCTCCACACATCAGACATTTCTTTTTAGGGAAATCTTCCCTCCCTTCAGCTTCTATCAGGACACACAGCCCTTTACAAATCTACCTCTGGTCCTTCTCCTACTCCACTAGGTGCTGCCTGCCCAGCTAAGGATAACTTGCAGCCTGATTTCTCAGCACCACAAACCTTCTCCCAATGCCTCTATCCCCACCCAAGGAAGGAAATGGGCAAGAGAGAAGAAGTATAGGGCCATGATGCCAACCCACTCCCTTTTCCTCTCCTTTCCCTGTCCTGATTTGGACCCTGGGTACTCGTCCTCTTCACCATGCCTCAGTCCCCTTTCCACACACATACACACACACACACACACAATTTGATATTTGTGATTTCTCCACTCTTGCAAGGGTCCTGCACCCCTAATCCTAGTGTATGTGGAGGGCCAACTGTATTTCATTTGCCAAGAATGCTCAGAGAAGGAAGTGGAAAAGAGGTTGCGATCCACAAATCCACATAGTAATTTGAGCATGTGCATTGGGTCATTTCATATAGGAACTCACAAAGATTGAATTCCTCAGTCATCCTTTCATATCTAGTAGAATTTCAGGGGTGTATCAATAGGTTTGCACTCCATTTGACATCTGTTTTTCGAGGTCAGGTCTTTGAGGTATCACTCAAGCAGAGGGGAAGCAAAAATATCAATAATCTGCATTTTAATTACAGGGTGTTTCAGAGCATGCTTTATATCCTATTGTAGGAAACAGTGTTTGCCTTTTGACTTATAATAGGGAGCAACAGATGCAGTTCATTGTTACTAAACTAAATAGTGTATTGATTTTTTTTTCCTCTGGTACTAAAGAACAAGGTGTGTTGTGCAAAGTTCAATTTGATACCAGTCACTCATTTCGCAGCTTGATGTTAGTACTGGCACTACTCCAATTCAAGTGGAAAAGTAAAGGTGAAAGAATCAAATTGTGACTTGTTGTCAGCTGTGTTTACATTTTTTTGTAGCAGATCTTGCATTCTGTTGACTGAACTTTTGCATTTAGGTGCTCTCTTAAAACTTGATACTATCCATGAATCCAGAATGCTGGACCAGCTGCCTATTAGTCAAAAATAGGGCATAATTGACCAGGAAGTTTCTCTTATGCAATCTTGTTGAAATTAATGAGGACAGCAGGAGAGTGAGTGAGAATAATTCTTATTCATTTAAGTGGTGCTTAGGTTCCCAGTGTGTCTTAGATACCCTGAAGGCACCAGATCCTGTCTGATCTTTGAAACTAGGAAGTGTCACACTTGGTTAGTACTTGGATGGGAGACCACCAACAAATCCCAGATACTATAGGCTATATCTCAGAGGAATGAACTGGCAACACCACCTCTGAGTGTTCCTTGCCTAAGGAAACACTGTGAAATTCATGGGGTCGCCACAAGTCAACAGGCAGTTTGAAGACACATACATACAACATTCCTAGTGGAGAGCCAGTGTGGTATAGTGGTTTGAGTTAGAGTAGGACTGCAGGAGATCAGTGTTTGAATCCCCCCTTAGCCATGGAAACCCACTGGGTGACCTTGGACAAGTCATACTCTTTCAGCCTCAGAGGACAACAAATGGCAAACATGAACAAATTTTGCCAAGAAAGTCCTGTGGTTGTTTTGCCTTGGGGTCACTGTAAATTGAAAATGGCTTGAAGCAACACAACAGTGACATTTTTAATGG
Source organism: Ctenosaura bakeri (assembly GCA_948474755.1). Classification (NCBI taxonomy): domain Eukaryota; kingdom Metazoa; phylum Chordata; class Lepidosauria; order Squamata; family Iguanidae; genus Ctenosaura; species Ctenosaura bakeri. Next base: position 38,663 of record CAOLHI010005877.1, on the reverse strand, counting down.
ATTGGAGTCATAGTGAATAAATATTGCATATCAGGCTTTGTCATTTGTTATATGGTTGATTCACAAGCACTGTTCCTGTTTTATGTTGCTCTCTTGCTTCATGGGCAGTTTATTACTATTACATCATTATTTTGCTGATGCTTTATGAGTATTTTATTGTTCTAATATCACTGTTTTGTGGGTGATGTGGGTTGCTAGGCATAAGAAAAGCTAGTCTTTTGAGAAGATAAATGCCCAAATTTTCCAACCAGCATGGGGATGTAATCCACAAAGTAACTTTTACAAGTTACTTTGTTGAATTGTATCCCACTGCTTGTTTGAGAAATGACTTTATATTCCCCCGAAGGGTAGCTTTTTTTAAAAAAAATCTCAAGATACTAGATAGGTGAGCTAAATTGCTAAACTTGTAGACTTCTTCTGACATTTTAGCTGTAATGAGCAGACAAATGACGACACCAGGAAAAAACAATCCTGATTCTCAAACAAAATGTTTGATAGATAGGAGTTTGCTGCTACAAACAATAGTAATAAAGGCAGATATCCTGTACCCACTTTTTTAAAAACTTCAGCATTGATAGATTCCTTTAGTGTGGGCACTCAAACCTGGCTGTATGTTCTAAGGCTACTAGCAACTTTTGTTCCAGAAAGAGGAATGGAGGTGACTGTCAGGCCCTTTTCGCACGGGCTTTCTGTCGTGCGACAGCCCCGTGAGCCTCACGGGAGTGGGAGTGTCGCTCTGCATGAGGCACTCCCACTTCCGCCGCGCTCACGGGGCTGCAGTGGTGCGATCGTGGGTTTTTTGATTTTCGCCTCAAAGCGAAAATCACCCGTGCTCGTGCGACGCTCCCGGCGCCCAGGCGCACTTACCTCCTGTGCGGAGCATCTGGAGGCGGCCGGGTCGCGCTTCCTTCCCTCTGCCCCTGCGGAAGGAAGGGGCAGGGCGCTAGCGCGACGGACGCAACACCTCCTGTTTTGGGGCGCGGGGGGGACGGACGCGACACCTCCTGCTTTGCGCGTGCGGGGGGATGGATGCGACACCTCCTGCTTGGCGCGCATGGGGGGGATGGACGCGACACCTCCTGCTTGGCGCGCGCGCGGGGGACAGACGCGAGAGCCTCCTGCTTGGCACGAGCGGGGAGGGATGGACGCGAGAGCCTCCTGCTTCGCCCGGGGGGCAGGGCGGCTCATGCGAGAAGCCTCCTCCAGTGCCGCTTCCCCCTCCTTCCTTCGTCTGCGAAAGGAAGGAGGGGAAAACGGCAGCCTCCCGGAGGAGCCTTCTCGCGCGAGCCGCCTTCCCCCGCTCGTGCGAGAAGCCTCAATGCGAAAAGGGCCTCAGATTCATTACAGGTACAGGAGCCCTCTCCAAATTTCACAGTGCCAACCCTATCCCCAGCATACTGGCCCTGCCTTTGATTCATCAGTCAAGATGGCATGCAAATGGGATTAGACTCATTAGTGCCCACCTTTTTAATGTGTAGGCTTCCTATTTTGAGCTATGAAATCTGTTTTTCACAGTAGATGGCTGCTAAGTAGCAGGTTTATCATCATGGGACATATAGTCTACCCACGACATTATAGAAAGTAGGTTTTATCCCTTACTTCTTGTTTTGGTGGGAAGAAGTGGATAAAGAATTTATTAGGATAAGACTGGCAATGCTTCATTCCTCCAAACATTTAGGACTACAACTCTCATAATGCCTGAAGAGTCCAAGGGGCTAATACTTCTTCAAGGCACTGTACACACTCTAGACTGTATGCACTCTAGACTGTGTATTCCTGTGACTTAAAACATCATGATGAGAGTGAATTATTGGAAATTTATTCCAGACTTCTTAATATCACTTCTAGAGAATCATCAACATCATGTTGTCAGTCAAAATATAATCTTTGGAACAAACCTGAAATCAGAGAAAAGTAGGAATCAATTATCTGAAAAAAATTCTTAAGGCTATATTTTTCTGCGGTAAATTTTCCATGCCAGATAGACAAAGACAGAAATAGGATATGAACTTCTAGTTATTCTATGGAGAAAAGCACTAGAAAACCCTAGTGTTCAGAGGAACATACTAACAAATGCACTGCTAAGCTCATTTCTATTTTATTAAATATTTTGCTTCTCAATCAGTCATAAATGCAGTAGAATCATAGAATAATAGAGTTGGAAGAGACCACAAGAGTCATTGAGTCCAACCCTGTGCCATGCAAGAATACACCATTAAAGCATTCCCAACAGATGGCCATCCAACCTCTGTTTAAAATCTTCCAAGAAAGGAAACTCCACTGCACTCCAAGGCAGCGTATTCCACTATCATTTACTGTCAGGAAATTCTTGCTAATATTTAGATGAAATCTCTTTTCCTGAAGGTTGAAGCCACTGTGCCATGTCCTAATCTCTGGAGCAGCAGAAAACAGGCTTGTTCTATTCTCCATGTGACATCCTTTCAAATATTTAAACATTACGGTAGTCAAGACAAAATGTGGTACATTGCTTGTGCTCACAGATTCACATTCATTCTTTAGAGAAACAAAATGTTCAGTTTGTTGTATTGAATGGTCTTTTCTCCATTTGAAATAGAACTGATAAATAGTTCAGGGAACGAGTGAATAAAGCTAAAGGTACTATAGTTATACCTTGGCAAAGGAAAGATAAAGTGTTGATAGGTCAGGTACAGCTTTCTTCAGGTATGTGTCCTAAGAAAAGATAATGTTCCTTGAGGTGTAGTCAGTTTTTGTTAAATATACAGGAGGTATATGCTATTTTTGTTATGTTATTATAAATATTCCTATAAAGTAATTTTCATAAAAAGCTTTATTTGGATGTAATATTTAACCCAAATTTGCTAAATCACATTAGAGAAAAGGAAAATTTTCTGGAAAGTTCTCCAGCTCTACCTTTTCCAGAAAACCCACGCTACTGCTGAACTTTATGAATTTGCTTGCTGAGAAATCCCAGTTCATATATTTGTTATGTGTTCTTTATCTGGACTGCCTCTAATTTTAGCTGAATTGATAAAAGAACCTGCAATATTCACATGAGTTGGGATTTTATAACAAGAGTTCTTGAAAGAAGAGCAAGGTCTAATCTGACTCAGCCAAAAATCCTGATTTGTCCTTGACACTCCAGAGTGGAAACTCTCCTGCCAAAAGACCCACGGAAATGTTAATCACATATTTAGTACCTAGCCAGAACTTAAAGGAATTAGCATATCACAATTGGCCAGAGTCCTAAACATTAAGCTAATTACCCTTGAGCTCTGGTGAGTGCAGATTAAAGCAGACAGTTGAAGCCATGAATGTAGTAAACATGTCAGAGCAACTCTCTATCGTGAACATGGTGTCTCTGAGTTCCTCTGTTCCACAAATAGATTTTGGATTGAGTGTCTTTCTTTTCTATTGTAGGACAGAGAGCTTGACCTTGGCTTCCATACATTTCCCCAAGAACTGGCTAATATTAGCATTTAGACTTACGGGGAGAAAAAGTTCTCCTCAGGAGTTTTCAGTGTGTTGTGGGTTCATATGGTCCTAATTTCACTCCTGTTCCTACTGGTGCTGCTTTTTGTACTGTATTTGTGCACAATAACAGCATCTATTGAACAGTGCTTCTGTTGTCATAGCAATGAGCATGTGTGCTGAGGTTGAACCAGAATTTGATTAAGTTTCTAAATCTTTATTTTGTGTTTAATTTAGAAGTAATAGATATTCAAGGGAACAACCTTAGAAACAAGGCTAACTCTTCTCTTTTATAACTGCACTTTGCTGTTTCCAAAACTGTTGTTCCATTTATGCAAGTCATTTTTTTTTCTTTTTTAAATGCTTTCAGTACTTGAGGACACACAATTTTTTTTCAACTGTTTCTAATTCTCTTTGAAGAGCAGTTGCAAACCTTGGTTTATTAATTAGAACATTACTCCAAATCACATATAGCACAGACAATGATTGGAAACTGTGTCTTTTAATTCTTGTTTGGTGTCAGGGTTTCTTGATTCAGGCATCATACCAAGCAAATTATAGAGAAAACATAAATTCATCCCTGCCCCTGCAGACTTAAAGGGTGGGGGGAGTGGAAGTCAGGGAGAAACAGTAGGAAGAAACAATATGGACAGATGCCATTGCATGTCCTTAGAGCATGGTTAGAGCAGGGAATTAATATTAAAGAAATATGGAAAATGCAAAGGACATGTGGAAAAGGCAGGTTTTGAGTACAGTCTAAAATAAGAAAGAAAAGTGGGATCACATATATTAGGGGTGGAACTGTGTGACCCTCCAGTTGTTGTTGGGCTGCATCTCCCAACAGCTCCAGCTACAGTAGCCAACGGTGAAGAATACTAGCAGTTACCATTTGCTTCTGTCTGGGGGACTATATGATTCCCACCCTGACATGTGTGTTCAACGATACAGTTACATGTACAGTGGCCTCAAGAAACAACAAGCAGTCATTTAAAAGGAAGGCGGCAGAGGGGACACAAATTCTGGGGCTAGGACCTCTAGAGGATTCAGGCTTCTGGGGGCCTGGATAGTGCAAAGATAATCATTACCTTATAAAATAAGTGTTTGTGGCTCAAAGGTCTCGAGAGTGGCTATAATGTGTTGCTAAACTGGAGTAGGGGGGAACTGAATCCTGCTTCTTGCCCTAGGGCTGATGTTACTCTCTGAGCAGCCTGTATTTAAGGGAGCCAGAATCTAGAGGACTTTCTTTGTCCTCTTATATATTTATTGCTGGTCCATGCCCTTTTCAGAATGTTTGATGTTTTTGACACCTCTTTTCTTGCAGTTGCCAATATTCTCAGGTCAAAGTTTATTGGGTTAATAAATGCCTCTCGGAGGGGAGCTGTTTTGTTCTTTCTGGCTTCTTCACACTATGCAACAGTAGATGACCAAGCAGAGATGGCATTCTGACTAAGAATTCTAGAATTAGTCATCTAGAATTCTTGTTACATGCTTAGGCAAATAGGGAAGAAATCCTGATTGCATGTGATAGGAAGTATATTGAATTTAGCAGGGTTTACTTTAAAGTATACTTTACTTGCCCTGCTCTGAGGCTGAAAGTTTGACTTACCCATTGTTGCCCAGTGGGTTTCTATACCTGAGTGAGTATCAGAATTTTGGACTGTTAAGAGTCCCACCTCGTCCAACAAGGAAACCATCACACTATACTGCAAACCTTTCCAAGTACAGTAGGCCCTCCACATTCATGGGTTTCACTTTCACGGATTTGATTATTCATGGGTACAGGCTTGCCTCCCCCATTCTCCTCCTCCCATTCCCTGGCCTGTTGCTCAGGGAGAGGGAAAGATTATCCTTTCCCTGCACTCCCTCACCAGTTACCTGCCAAGGCATGTGGCAGCAGCCCGCAGGGATGTGCAGGATGGGCGATCACCTGCTGCCTGAATGCCCTGGGCCTCCACCAGTGTGGGCACTCCAGAGGAGGTCCGCAGGAACATGCAGGCCATGCCATCCTCTGTTCCTTGCATGCCCTAGGCTGCTGCCAGTGTGCGCTGGCAGCTGGTAGGAGTGTCTGGGGGGGGGCACCTGCCAGAGGAATTATTTGCAATTTTTTGATATTCATGAGGGTCCTCTGTCCCTACCCCTCACAAATGTGGAGGGCCTACTGTACAACCTTGCTAATAAAACCCTATGGCACATTTGCCATAGGTTTGAATCAGTTTGCGGACACTTAATAACAGGAACATACTTTAATTAGGGATCAAGTGGTAAAATTGCTAACAAGCATTTCAGTTGTTGTTGTTCAAGAAAGGAAATGAGTGATGGATGTATTCATACAAGTCTTGAATACAGTTTAGAACTGTCCACCTTCCATCTGAGCTCTGACCCATTAATGACTTCCTCAGTGAGAGTTGTGAGTCATTATGCTTTCCAGAGGCAGATTGTTAACCCTGTCAAGGTGGAATTGGCTGTAAATGCATAGTATATTAACTGTTAAAAAGGTGACAGCAAAGAGAGAACAGAAAGGATGGACAAGCTTTCCTTTGTTGCTGCAAGCAAATAACACATCTCAACAAGTAAATGCTGTATGAGCTCCCAATATGTCTTTGCACTTTTTATTGTGAAATGAAGCAGAATATTCAGAGATATCAACAGCAGTCTTTTAGAGGGTATAGCAAGAGCTATAATGGGAAAAGTATATTCTTTTGGTTTTTCAAATGTTCCCACAATCTATTGATTGTATTAGGGCAGCCATATAAGCACTTCTAAAAAAATAGCATCCTTATATGTCACATTAAAAAAGAAAGCAACAGAAACAAGAAAGTACAGATAAAAATCTGCTTGTGTTAATTTATATGTGTAGATACAATTTCAGAACTGGTTACTCTGTAATAAATTGCTGTTGTTGTGTGTCTTCAGTTGATTCCAACTTAGGATGACCCTAAGGTGAACTTATCATGGAGTTTTCTGGGGTTGAGAATGTGTGATGTGTTCAAGCTCATCCAGTGGGTTTCCATGGCAGAACAGGGAATCAAACCATGGTCTACTACAAGGTCATAGTCCAATGCTGAAACCATTATATCATGCTGGTCCCTCTGGATTAAATGAGAGCAGATAATACATCTAATAGGGGAAGACTGTGACCAAGTGGTCTGTGTTTTTGCTTAGACTGAGGGTCCAGGTGCTAAGTGTCTGATGGTCAAACTCAACATTTCTCCTGTCTATTCTAAAGGTGCTATAGCTTTAAACCAGAATTTGACTGGGCAGCAGTCCAAACAGAGGACTACCTTTTATAAAGAAGGACATGGGATCACCCCTAATGTACATCCTAGAACTATTTCTAACAAGCAAAACTCTGAATGGAACTGTCTTGGCTCCCCCTTCCATTACAGCTGAGTGTGCTCCCAGATCTTCTATTGGTCAAGAGTTCTCCTGGAATGGTGTGGGTTGCAGATAGGTCTACAAGGATGAGAGAATCAAAGTAATTTGCCTTGGCTTCCTTATGTATTCCTCATATAAAACATACCTACATCCAAGACATAAATAACATTTGGTATTTCCATAACATACTATTTATTAAGAATACCTGAATGCTTCAGGATCACACAGCCTAGCATAGCGTCCTGTTTCTAACAATCGTTGGTTGTAAACCTCCAGAAAACTGACATGCTAATAAGTTCTATTTCCCTATCGTTTTCAATGGTCATGGACAGACCCATCTTCTATAGCAGGACTGCGCTTCCAAGATTTGTGGTACTGAACTCACATTAGTGTAAGCCAGCATAGTCAATGTTGAAGAATAATATGATTTGTTGTTGTTAAACATCTACATGTCACATGTTCCTGTGATATATATATTTGACAGGTATTAAAAACCATTTAAAACAGCACTGACACTGTGGCAGCAAACTGCAGAAATTAAATATGCATTGTGTGAAGTTGTCCTTTTTCTTGTCTGTCTTGAATTGTTTAGCACTTACCTTTATTGGCTCTGTTGCAAATACAAAAGTAAGGCTTTACAAGTGTGGATGTTAGCTGCAGACTGTTATTTTTGAGAGTAAGCCAGGCATAACAGCATTCCATATATATATATATAAAATATATATATATATATATATATATTAAAAATTCTGTGTAATGAGTAACATTTTCCTCCATGTAATAAGCAATATATACTACTTCCCTTTTCTCATTACTTTTTTGCAGGAGCAAAACTGCAAACCCCAGGATTCCATAGGATGTTGAAAGTGGAATCATAGCGCTATAACAGTCTAGTGTGGAAATGGCCTCTAAGTGTAGGGCCACTGCGCTGACCCAATCCCTTTCCCTGACATGGTTTGGACCATGATGTCCATTCTTCCCACCATGCCTTGGCCCCTTTCCTACACACACACACACACACACACACACTTCAATATTTGCAATTTTTTTCATTTTTGTGGGGATCCTGAGCCCCCTAACCCTAGGAAATGTGGAAGGCTGACATCCTATTCAATTGCTTTGAAAAAGTAAATTTCTAAGGTCTGTGCTGCTGTTAGGATGTAGAGTTGGGGTTGACATTGACCGTTTCTTTACTGTTCATTATTTTGCACAAACTGATAGTAACTCCTTTTAGACATCATCTCCCCCACCCCCACTAAAAAGCTGCAAATGCTTTTTCCTTTTTCTGGTGAGATAGCAGTTCCCCAGTCCCTTGATCATTTTGGTTGCCTTTTCTGTACTTTTTTTTGAAAGCATTACAGTATCCCTTTTTGGATCGGCTTAGAATCACAGAGCACGCTGCATAACAGCAGTGTAATCCCAGGAGGGTATACTTGGAGAAAAGTTGTGTCTTGGTGAGCAAGATGGTAAAGCTAGTTCTGCATTATGACTTATCAAAGGAATTAAAAATAGAATCTGGGAGGGCAATCATACCATTTCTCTAGTTCTCCCTTCTGTTATATTTCCAGAAATGTTTCATCAAGCCATTCAGTGTTTTTTTTTTCTTTCCTTTCTTAAAGGCAGACATACTTTTTTCTCTGTCTCATTTTTGAGTCAGTTACATCCTATTAAGCTTCTCTGTTGTTTTCAGCCCCTGGCTGTGAAATAGGAGCCACTGCAACATTCAGCTCAGTGTATTAAGAATTAAATAATAGCTGCCCTGGGCCTGTGGCAGGGTTCAGTTCTTAGATAAGAAAAGGGTAAAGAGGCCCCTTTTTTGTGTGAGGTAGGAGGCTGGAAATAAAAGGCATCCTGGGTTTTGGGGAGGTGTGAAATCACTCTGCCCTGGAGCCCTAAAGATCGCATAATTCCACGGGGAGCGTTTGTTTAATTAAGTGTAGCCAGAAGTTGCGAAAAGGGTCAGACCCCATCCGGTGGGCCACGATTGCTTTTCTTGTTTGAAAGAGTCATCTTCATTTATGGGCTCTTTAGATCCTGCCTTGCTCCTATGAGGCTTCTGTTTGATGTAATATTTATGGGGGATTATGTTACCTGGGTTATTTTCTCTTCTGCCACTTGCTATAGCCTTTGGCCTCCTGTATCCAGTTTAGGGTACAGATAGAAATAGGCTCAGCAGATGAAGGGCAAGTGTTTCTTTCTTTCTTTTTCCCCCCTCAAATGTGAATCTGAATGACTCTGGATGAGGAAAAATTGTTGGTCTTTTCTAACCCTCTCATGTGCCACAGGTGTGTTTCTACTTCCACTCAGGAACAGATGGTTCTACCCTTTGCAATGCTTGGAAAAGTGACTTTGGGGATTTGACCATACTGGTTGGGGGATTCTGGGATCTTCAGTTCAAAAATGTAACTTTTCCCCAGCTCTGGCCTTATAGTATCGAGACACCATGTTAGCTCATCTAGCTAATTCTCCTCACTGGCAGCAGTTCATAAAGACCTGAGATCTTTCCTAACTTTTTGGCCTGAAATCTTAAACAAAGTTGCCAGGAATTGAACCTGGGAGCAGGAAGGTCTTACCTATGCAAAATATGAACTTTACAACTAAAGGCCAAACTCGTATGGGAGTTCCATGACCGGGTATCTCAGTGCCCTTAAATTTAGTTAAAAAATAGGAGGAGCATTCATGAAGCTGCTTTTGGACATCCATGTGAAGAGGCAGGAGATAGTTAACTGCTCTCCATGCCAATTCAAAGAAAGTTGAAACAGTGGCAGAGCTTGGAGTGGGGGTGTGTGTGTGGGGTGGAGCTACAGCACAAGGGGCATGGCCATGGTGTGTGGGGGCGTGGCTGCGGTGCGTGGGAACATGACCATGGCACATGGGGTGTGGCCAGGGTGTGTGGGAGCGTGGCCAGGGTGCACGGGGGCATGGCTGTGGGCCGAGATGCCCCAAAAACAACATGCCCAGGACGAATTGTCACCCCGCTCCCACGTCCATATGCGACTGAGTTGAAATCCCCCACCAACATACCCCAAGCATCTTTATTAAACAAACATCTCAAACTGTGCAGCACTGTCAGTAGTGATGCCCTTTCACCTTGGCCATTTCCCCAATTTAATTTGCCCCCATTCCTCAAACTGCTGTGGAGACAACAACAGACAACAAGGCCTTGCCCTTGCTTTTTCTTTTCCCAGACTGGAATGATAGCTTTCCCTAAAAACACCACCTGTGGGAAACCAGGGCAAAACCTTTCAGTTCTTAATTAAATGCCCTTTAACGATTTATGGTCATATGGTTCTGGTTGGTTATAACCACTGAGAACCATTCAGTTGAGACCAACTTTGTAAGAAAATATGGTATCAACTTTATTAAACCAGCAAACAGAATAACTATTGGCCTTTTTTTAACTTTATTTTTTGTCAACTGAGGTCTGAAAGAAAAAAACAAAAATTCATGATACTTGTTGCACTGTTACATAATATTCTTAGCAGGAAGCAAAGATAGCACAAACAAAAAGACATGGAAACATTATCTCACTTTCATGGCATCTTCCATCCTGGTTACCATATTCAGTATTTTTGGTATCTTGCTTTGTTGTTCTTTTCAATATCATAAAATATTATGTACAATATAGTAAAAATAAGATAGTGGTTTTGTATATATGTCAAAGTTCAAACAGATCATCAGAGTGGCGCAGTGGTTAAATGCCAGTACTACAAGTCACAAACCACAAGGTTGTGAGTTCGATCCTGCCGGGCTCCAAGGTTGACTCAGCCTTCCATCCTTTCGCAGGTTGGTAAAATGAGTACCCAGCTTGTTGGGGGCATGTATAGAAATGTTTCGAAATACATGCTATTTGTAAGTTGTTCGCCGCCTCGATCCATATGGAGATGCGGGATACAAAAAAAAAAAAGCCAGTTTCTTGTCTCTTTACAACAGCAGAAAGGCACAGCTCTCTCTCTCTCTCTCTCTCTCTCACACACACACACACATACACATACACACCCTCTGGCTTCCTACTTTGCCAAAGGCTGTGTGCCCATATCTAGGCCACTGTCTCTGACCAGATTTAACAGCAGGTTGGTTTCTCTTTTGCCCCTTCTCTAGGCTTTTTTGAGAAAACACCCTTCCCATTCAACCCACCCCCACTTTTGCTGAGTAAGAACTCTGTTTGGCTGAGGACACTCAACCCTTTCTCCCAAAGGCTGACTCTTCTGGAAATCTCTCTCTCTCTCTCAAACCAGTATGCCTGCTATAAATACATGCTCACTCCGGCCACCAACCCTACTCCTTCCCAGTAAAAGGGGCTGAGTTTTCCTCTGGAGTGGCCATTCTAGTTACCTGTTGCTGGGTGGCTTTTCTACCACTCAGGATACAGGCAACTCTTAGCACATCAAAGGAAAATAAAGTCCCCCACTAACATTTTCCAGATACCTTGTATTATTCCAGAAGGATGGATTATTATCATTATCGTTGTATTATTCCAGGTGAATGGGTATAGGGGAGGAGGATCAGTATAGCGGTGGGCAGCTGTGGGTATCCAGTTGGCCCTCTACATCTGCAGGTTGCACATTCACAGATTTGATTATTCATGGATTATTTGCTGCTGCTGCCCTACACAATTTTTAATAGGGACTTATAAGTCTCACCTCATGTTCGCAGTCTCTGCAAGCTTTGTGAGACTGAAAGAGATGCAAACATAAAGTGAGGATTGTGAGTCTCTGTTAAAAATGACACAGGGCAGCAGTAGAGCTGGTGGCAAGCCCTGACAACTTCCTACTTCTGCCTTGAGAAGGAACCCTGCTGCCTTGAAGGCAGAACTGAACAGCTGGTATGCTCCCCACCACAGATTCAAATATGTTACTGTGCACTTTGTGCATACTTTTTGTGTGTTAAATATGGTTTGGGGGGCCTATAGATATTTGCAGTTATTCCACTTTCACAGGGGTCCTGCACCCCTAATCCCTGCAGATGCGGAGTGTTGACTGTGCGTGTATTGGGGCCTTCAAGATGCTATCAGAATTGTAAATTACAATTATGACCCCTCAGCTTTGACTAAGCTGGCCAATGCTGAGGGGAGCTGCGTGTTGCCGTGTTGCTGCATGCCTTCAATTTCTGACTTAGAGTGACCTTACCTATCACATTTTTTTCTTAGCAAAATTTGTTCAGAGAAGGATTGCCATTGCATTTATCTGAGGCTGAGCCTGTGTGATTTACCCAAGGTCACTCAGTGGGTTTCTATGGCTGAATGGGGATTTGAACCCTGGTCTCCAGAGTCAGAAGCCCTTTCTGCAGAATGTTGTCATCCTGACATGGAGACAAGAGAAGAATGGGGCCACAACGATGGTTATGCATGGCATCGTCATAGTCCCATGCTTCTCCCATCCCCAGGCAGTGCAGTCACAGAGTAAATAATTGACAGGTTTTCCCTGTCAATGACCTGCAATTGCACCACCATCATGGACCTACCAGGTCTACAGAGGGTCTGGAAGTGAAATGGCTGCACTTCCCACCCCAGCACAACCTGGGAAAGCACCCAGCTGTGCTGTGGAAGGAAGAGGCGGGGCCATCACGCTTCCTTCATTCAAGCCTCCCCTCCCTGCAGAGCTGCTGCAGGGATCCCCATGTGAGGACATCAAAAGAGGGTAGGGTGCAGAAAGGGCCACAGTCTGATGCTCAGACCAGTATACCATATTGGCTCTGCCTATCCCAACATAGATACTGCAGTGCTGGTGTAATCATAATGATATCACAGGCAGACGTGTGTCTTGTTTATTTCTTTTAAAAAGAAGAAAGCGCTGTAAGAACCTGAAGGTGCAGTGATGATGGTACTGTATTGGAAATATGTGCAGTAAAGATAATGAAGGAACAATAGACTGTAATCCAGGTGCCCCAATATATCAGGGTTAACGAAGTCAGTATTTTCTTCTGTCTTGGCAAATCATTGTCAGGAAGGAAGAAAAATTGCCCACATTAAAAATCACTTCTTTTGGCCTACCTGGAGGCAGAAACAAGGCATCAACTTCCTCTGAGGAGGAAGGGGCTTCCTCCTCTAAGCCAACCTGTTTCCTCCAGAAACAATACATTTCAGCTTAAGCTCCTCTGTTGACCTTGGTAATGCCACTTAAAAAAAACAAAAACAAAACCTGACTCATTTATTTTCCAGTAAATAGAAAGATGAGAAGTACAGGCTTTCCCCTTTTAACTCCCTTGACTGATAGAACATATTGCAGGATAATCATGTTTTTCTTGTGCATCTTTTAACAAAAGAGGCAGTCACCCTCTTGGCTCTTATATGGGAGGAGGACATGGCATTAGAGAGGAGAAGAACACAACAGGCAGAGTAGAGCCATCTGCAGTTTGTAGTATTGGACTGGGAACGCTCAGTCATTGACTCTTAGGATGAGGCGTTACAAGCCATGTTCCTGTTAGTTCCACCTGTGAATTGTGGTTCAGTAGCCATGCTTCTTGAATGATGCGCACATGCTGTCTCCCCTTGCTTTCCCCCCACATCTTCCCCCCAACAGGCTCCCAAAGCTCTGCTTTTCCTTACTCAGCAATTCCTAATACATTTCCCACCATATGTTCAGGCAAAATGGCAGATGTGCTGTGCAACAATTAACATAGTATTCAGATTTGGGAGTTACATTGAGATCATTCATAATTGATTTTTATCATCTCATTCTTTAAGTGTCTTTCATCTCTGGTTTAATGATGTTGAGACTTGCTGGTTTTTCTACATATAGATATCACATCTTCTCTCTAAAGTGTGTAAGATTTGTGCATGCTCCCTGGCTGCTTTTCTGTCATAGGGCTACGATTTCCTTTTTTCCAAGCAGCAGTTTGAGATTTCTGTTGGTTTAGAGCACGGAAAATTTCTAGTATTTTCATCTTCCGAAGATATGACTCATTTAAGTAAGGTTGAGTTTAATTCTCCACAAAATTAGGTGTATTAGACAGAATCATCTTTCTTGTTATCCTGTTGGTTGTTTCTGACTTATGGCAACAGGGTTTTCTTGGCAAGATGTGTTTGGGGCGGGGGGGGGCGTTGTTGTCTTTGCTTTTGCCTTCCTCTGAGGTGAGAATGTGACTTGCCCTAGGTCACCCACTGGATTTCCATGGTTAAACAGGGATTCAAATCCTGTTCTCCAGAGTTGTAGTCCAATGGTCAAACAGGTAGATCAATCTGGTTCTCATCACCTTTCTAGTTTATGCTTATCTAAGTAGTGGTAAAGCTGAGCATCATTTCAAAAACTTTAAGAATGCATCAGTAGTATTTGGATAGTACGGATAGAGATATTGGCCATTTCTACACCTGACCAGTTCCTGCTGACATCCTGTCGTGATCCCAGCAGTGTATTTGCTGGGATGGGAGTGTGATGGGAACACTCCCCCTGTACCCAGCTGGCTCCCTGCAGAAAGGAGCATGAGCGACATGCACCTACTTTCTGCAGGGAGCCTCTTTCCCGTACTGTGCTGGAGAAGGAAGAGTGTAATCACACTTCTGCCCCTTTTGCATGGCTGGGAATGACAGGAGTGTCATGTGATTGTGGGCAAATATCCTGTGATTGCAATGCATGGGGATGCGTTGGCTGTGGGACCGCGATGATGTCATGCAAAAGCATGACCCATGGACTGCTGCCGTCATGTCCCCACCACGGGACTGCGGCACAATGTGGAAATGGCAATTTTTGTAGAATGTTACACTTACCATATCATAGTATTATGACATTTAATAGAGCAATTATAGAGTAATTGTAGAGTAATTATAGAGTATATATATTTGACCCTCCACATTTGCAGGTTTCACTTTCATAGATTTGATTATTTGTGAATTTCTCCAGTTCTACCCCCCACCAAGCACTTCTTTCCTGCAGCAATCCTCCATCTTGGTAGCTCTGATCAGGCTACACAGCCCTTTAAAAACCCACTTCCAGTCCTCCTTTTCCTCTACCAGCTGCTGCCTGGCCAACTAAAGACAGATAACTGACCAATTTCTCGGCACCAGAAACCCTCTCCAGATGCCCTGCAACACCCAAGGAAGGAGACGGATGAGAGAGAACAAGTATAGGGACACCATGTTAACCCACCCCCTTTCCCTGACCTGGTTTGGATCCTGGGTGCCCATTATCTCCACAGAGCCACACACACATTTTGATATTTGTGATATTTCTTCTTTTGCAGGGGTCTGGCACCCCTAACCCTAGCAAATGTGGAGGGCCAACTGTATAAGCATAAATATAGTTAAATTTTATATCACCAGACTTGTAGATTAGAAAAAAAGATTATCTAGTTCCAGTTATTTTATCAAACTCTGAAGAAGTATACTGTAGCTATAAACAATTGCTATCTGGTGAGTTGAAACTGATGTGTATGCCCTTTTTACCCCTTTGGTATTTTCTGTGTTTGTTAGTTTGTTTAGACAGTTTGTTTAGATAATAGGTGTTAAGTATTTTTCTCCTTATATGGTGTTTTATATTTTTAAATATTGTTTTCAATAAAAAAATTAAAAAGCTGTAGGAACTTGGCTTATAATGCATGGTCTATTTAAAGAACTTGAGGAAAAAGAGAAACTTGGGTGTGGTTTAAATTCAGCATCTAACAAGCTTTATGAGTTATCAGGAATATGTTTCAATTTACTCAAAATATGGATCTCTGAAACTGATTGATGTATTCCCGTATTCCTATTTTTAAAGGCATTTAACAAAAGAAAACAGGTATGCATTGCTTTTCTTACATCAGGGATCAGGCTTTTAACACATGGCCCATGGCTCTGTGTCAGACCCCTAGTGTTGGCAGTATTTATTTCTGACTTTTCATCTTCAGTGAAATCGAACTGTTGGAGATTTAGGACAAGGAAACAAAGGGAGTAACTTTTCAGATGGCACACAGGTGATCTATAGAATTCACCATGAAAAGATGTAGCAATGGCCATCTAAAAGGGGATGTAGACACATAAAGGGAGGATAAGGTTGTGAATGACTAGTCATTGTGATAACTATATCCTGCCACTGGGATTGGAGGTAGCACATCTGTCTCAGTTTCTAGCAAAGAACAATGTGGGAGAGAGTTGTTGCCTTCAATATCCTGTTCGCGAGATTCAGTTTGTCACTGTGACATCAGGTGGCTGGAGTAGATAGGCTGGTCCAATACATCCCTTTTGGGTCTTTTAAGTTTCTTAGAGATTCCACTCCCCTAGAGAATGAGGTTCAGAATAACGGATGGCATGGAAGGAAACTACAAAAGCAGAGGTATTGGCACTGTGTGCTTTCTGGTGCTTTCTTTGTCTTCTCTTAGCATTATAAGTGGAATGTGAGAAAGATATGAATGATTAAGGCTAGAGATGAATTTTGAGGCACTTTGATTTTTCCGTCAAAATTTGCTTGGTGGGCTGTGTTTATTGTATTCTATCAAATGTTTGGTTTACTCCCTTTTTTCGTTAAACAATGAGAGCTATTTTGTATCAGACAAGGAGGCTCTAGGTTGGAGCGGAGGCTGAGACAGAATACTATCTAGTGAACATCTTTCTACTTCAGTGAGTCCCCTCATAGGCCAATGAGCATGGATATCCTTAGCTATGGTGGCATCAGCGACAGTTCTGCAATCTGTACTGAGCAACTTGGTTCTACGTGACTTTTTAGTTTGCCACAATACCCTCCGTCAAAATTAAAATGGCACCTTAGACATGGTGTTAGGCGCACTCTGGGCAGGTATCATCAGACTGGTGGGCCCTGCCCAAGCAACGGGTGCTGTCTGATAAAACCAGACACCCTTTCACACCACACAATTATAATACTGTGATTCCACTTTAATAGCAATGGCTGCATCCAGTGGAATCCTGGGGCTGGCTCTCTGGCTGAGAATTCTAAAAGCCTCTCCCTAAAATGAATATCCCAGTATTCCATAGGATGAAAGAGAAGATGGAGAGGTGACATAACAGTAATTTCTAAATATCTGAAGCGTCATATAAGAAATAGAGGGTTTTTTTTTCTGCTTCAGAGATTAGGGCCCTTTCCGCACTACGCTGTTATGGTGCTGTTATTCCACTTCCAACATCCTGTGGAATACTGAGGCCAAAGAATTCTCTGGCTGAGAATTCTCAGTGCCCCTCCCTAAACTGCAAACCTCAGGATTCCATTTCCTGAGGGTGCTTTGAGTGTTTGTTCCTGCATGGCAGGGGCTTGGACTCAATGGCTATCGTGGTCTCTTCCAACTCTATGTTTCTATGATTCCATGAATCTATGTTGAAAGTGGAAGACTAGCAATATAACAGTGTAGTGCAGAAATGCCCTAGAACATGAACCAATGGATTCAAATTATAAGAAAAGAGATTCTACCTAAACATTAGGAAGATATTTTTTTCTGTAAGAATTTTTCAATAGTGCAATAGGTTGCCATCTTTGGAAGTCTTTAAGTTGGATGGACATTTTTAAGGAGTGCTGTAATTGTGTATTCCTGCATGGCCAGAGGTTGGACTAGATGGCCCTTATGGCCTCTTTCAGGACTAAGATTCTAGGATTCTGTGACACTGTGACAGTTAATGTTGAAATAATTGGGTAGTATAAAAAGGCCCTTGTTCTTTATAGCAGTCTCTCAATGCTGCACACATTCCTAGTGTAGCTCCTAGGAGGTAGACTTCTCTAATGACTTCCCCTAATGACACTGAGATCAGGCTAGGGAGTACCACCTGAGCAACCTTTTCTGCCGTTTCTTGCACTTTAGAGTAGGCAACTTAATGGAAAGCACACATTGGGAGGTTAGAGCAATTGAAAGCTTGGTAGCTTTTGTGAAAATAAATTAGCTGGGATATAATTTTGAATACAACTATGATAACTTAGCATTTATTCCTTCAGACAGCCTAAGCACAGCTGGCCACTAGAAAGGGATTAAAGGTGTCGCAACTCATTCTCTTCCATTAAGCTTTTGTCAGCAATTGAGCAGCTGTGAGTTTTTGTCGTTGTCTCTGCACCCAGCATTCCCTCCCCATCCGGTTAGCTTTTCCAGACGTGCTCCTTTCAAGGAAGGCCATAGGACCACACACTTAACGTGCTTCATTTTCTTTGTCATATTTGGCAACGTGGCATGGCGACACGCTCACAAATATTTCCTCTCATTAAGTGGAAAAGTGGTTTCGTTTTCTTTGTTTCTTTCACTCAATTGTTTCTCCCCTTTCATTATCTGCCTCTCACAATAGGGTGGTGGATGCAGAATACATAAAACAATGGGCAAAAGGAACCACTGCTCAAATGCCATAGCCGTCAATGGAGTTTACTCCACATCTCGCTTTGGTCCAGGTGTCAGAGGAAAAGAGAACTGTCCCCCAGCATTTTCTTTGGTGGCTTGCCCTCTTAAAAATGCAAATTCTCCTTCATTGCCATATTCCAAATTCTTCCATACTGCTATGATTGAATTGCTGCCTCCATTCCTTTCCATTAGGCTAAAATTGGACTTGGCAAGGACATTTATATTAGAGAGGTAGGAAAAGTAGTCTTAGAGCTGAGAGCTTTTCTGTGGCTATGTGTGCTGAAAAAGTGTTTCTTTTCCTGTTCATGGATAATGAAATTCTATGGCTTACATGATTTTCGGGTGCTGGTGGGGCAAAGGACATGCCCATATGTGCTGAGCATTCTTCTACCTCCCTCTCTGCAGTTGCTTCTTTAAGCTCCCCCCATTCCTTTTAATAGCTCAAAAGGAGAGCAGGTCCTGACACAAGGCACAGTGAAATGGCTACCTCAGATGAGGGATGTTGGGGGATAGAGGTGAGGCTTTCAAAGACAAAACTGTCTATGCCATGTGGCCCATCCAGTGCTCACTACTTATTTAATTTATATTCCATGTTTTTCCTGATAAGTCTAAGTACAGTAGAGTCCCGTTTATCCGACGCTCAGTTATCCAACCATCTGGATTAAGCGACGTCGTGATGGCCTTGGGGCGTGGCTGTGGGCATTTCCACGCCCCCAGACACGCCCAGACGCCCCCAAAATGGCGGCCGCCGCAGGCGTCTGGATAATCCGACCCTTTCGGTTATCCGACACTGCGGCCGCCCGTTTGGGTCGGATAACCAGGACTCTACTGTATGTGTGTTTTTTTGGGAGGGGGTGTTGTTGCAGAGGTAGGAATTAGCTACCCCCACATGTAACAATTCTCATACCCTCAAAATTCACCTTCCTAGTGAATCACTTCCTAGTGTAGTGGCTCTCACTGGCTGGTGAGAGGAGGGGGAACTGGAGAAATGCTATGCCCCCATAGCCATAAACAGGATGAAAAAAAGATATCCGCTGGTACCTCTGAGGGGTCCTCTGGAGGTCCCAGAGGATGATGTCATTGTTCTGTTTCCAGCTATAAGGACATAGACATAGACATATGCTTCTCCAACACTCCCTGCTCTCTACCAACCACTAAGTAGCCATGGAAGGAGGTGCTGGAGAAAGTGAGTCCTACAGAAAGAAACAGGAATTGTGGCATAGTTCTACATGGGTAGAACTTTTGTGCTACATCTTGCTGTTCTGTGTTGCTGTTCTTTTCAGGGAGGGTTTTCTCCCACTGACTTTCTGTCCCACCTCCCCAGTTCTGAATGTCCAGAACTGCCACCTCTGGAGGTCTCACTAATTTCTCCCAGTGCATCAGGGCACTGGGGAGTATAGGCAACCAAGAAGACTTTAGGGGCTCCTGAGTACCCCATATTCTTTCCAGCTCTGATCTAGCTCATGGAAGGGAAACACGTGGCCCTTCAGATGTTAGACAGATACTCCCATCAATCCTACCCAATTGTGTGAGGTGATGGACTTGTGTTCCCAACATCTGGAATGTGTTCCTAGCCCTGCTCCACTTAAGATCATCTTTGCATGATTCAGGAGAAAATGAGCGTGTGCTTCCCACACATAGCATACAGTGTTCTGTGAGCTATCTGTGAATGAAGCTTTCCTGCTGTAGCTCTGGTTTGTGTGGTTGTTCCCCCCCCCCCAAAAAAGGAGAGAAAAATTAGTAACATTAGGCCTACCCATTTGTGGCCAAATGCAAAGAATCCTTGAAGCTGCCTTATAATGTATATGAGACTATTTTTCCATCTAGCCCTTCGTTGCCTACTGTAACTGTCAGCATCTTGGGTGGGAGTCTCAAGCAATCACACCAAAGGTCTTCTGAATATGAGGTATATGCCGTATCACCTACTGAACCGTAGCCCCATCTCTCTGCATCACACTGCCTTGTTTATTTATATGCAGGTTCTGGTAAGAAGTGTGTTATTGAATCTCACAGATAAATCCCAGTTGTTTTTTATTTGTTGAAGAAAATTGAGTAGTGACATCAGCTGATGAGGCCAGAGCTAAGCAAGGATGTTAATATGCAACTTCTGTTTGGAACCATATTATTTAGTGTGTTGAAACTGTCAGGTATTACCAACAGTATGTTCAGAACCCTGCTGTTTTGGTGCAGTGGCTTCAGTCACTCACTCATAGAAGGCCCCAGAGGCAATTGCTTTTGAATGAATGTGATAATTGTTCCTTAAAGTTCAGTACAATTTAGTTTAAATGTATCACTTATAACCTTAGGTCATCAGTATAAGCATGAAACGGGAAATCACCAACATGTAACAATAGCATTAAAATATGAATAACTTGACAACAATAAAATTAAATGAATTAACATCAGTACTTGCAAATCAACATAGTTAAAATCAGGCAACCAAAGCTATACAATAAAAACGGATTATTAAACCAAATGCTACTCATTTCAGTCTTAAATTTAAAATTCCACTGTGTCAGTTTTTAATTATTGGTCTTAATCCAAGTGTTAGTCTCCACAATGAATCATTGGAATTTACATATGTGTTGCCTTGACTTACAAAGTTCCCATTGATTTAGTGGGTCTTCTCTTATTGGGACTGATAATTGGATGTAGGTCATGGTTTTTACAGGTAACATGTTAACTACAACCAAGGCTAAAATATGCAGGGAGAGCCAGTGTGGGGTAGTGGTTTGAGCATTGAATGAGAACTCTGGAGAGCAGGGTTAGACTTCCTGCTCTGCTGTGGAAACCCACTGCATGGCCTTGGGCAAGTTTCACTCTCTCAACCTCAGAGGAAGGCAATGACAAACCCCTCTGTACAAATCTTGCCATGAAAATCTCATTATAGGTTTGCCATAGAGTCACCATAAGTCAGAAATGACTTGAAGGCACACAAGAACAATAACAGGACATGTAAGGTCAAAATCAGGATAACTGAAGCAATCCAGTTAATACAATTATTTACATTTGATTTGTAAAATCTAGCACATATTTTGTAGGTAGCAACTCTTAATGTCATGAAATCTTTGCTTAAAAATAGAAACATGTTTTTGTTTTTTTTGGTGGGCATGGTGGGACAATTACCTGCATGCTGTCATTTTTCAGGCATACTCAATATTATAACCACAATGGAAGGCTGCAATATAAATATGATCTGGAACCCTGTTCAATATAAAGCAGATTGCAAATTGGATTTACTATTTGATAACTTTGGCAATTTGTGTTTATGGTTGTTAATGGCTGAATATGGCCTCCCAAACCTACTTCCCAAGGCAGGCAGCACTCCAAAAGAAGGGTTCCCAAGATTGGAGGGCTGGGAAATTCTGACTACAGTATGCTTCCAATCACAGGGAATTTTGAGAGAAGCTGCTATAGCAGGACCTTGAAGTGGTCTTTTTGGTTGGCTGCTTCAACATGCCCCATAATTGGGAGAGCACAGCAGTTGTCATTTCCTGGTGCTCTGATCTACAATGCTTCGGAAACCTTTAGTTTGGGATGTCACCTGACTTAAGAGGTAAGCTTGAGAGGTATCAGCAAAGTAGCAGCAATAATGGATCTTAATGTCATAGCTGCCTTGATGAAGCAGGATCTTGGGGCTGGTTTCTTTCTTTAAAAATAAATAAATAAAACCAACCAAAACCTGACTTATGGGGTTATTGATTAGTATGCAGACTCCCCATAGGATCATACTGGTTTGTACAAAAGAGACCACATATTAGAACTTGGGAAAAGCAATGTGCCAAGGTCTTCATTAAAATTGTAGAAGCAATGGCAAGAATGTATGGACGTTACATTATTTCCTTCTTATTCAGCAGATTTCCTGTGTTGGTGTGGACAACACAATGGTAGATTTAACTATAACAGTGCTTTCTGGATTGTTTGCAATGGAAAAATGCACAATACATCTGTATCTCTATATTTTTGCACAGGAAAAGTGAGAGAGCAGAGAGGGGAAAATTGGTTTTGCTAGAGCTCTTACTACAAAGCATTCAACCTGAAGAACCAAGTCAAAACAGATGATTGTCAGCCCATGCAGCTCATCAGACCATGTAAAAGGTCGATCCTATTCTTGAAGTGATAGAAGTATGAAGTAAATGCTGTCTTCAGAAGATGGGGCCGGGAGGATGATTGTAGAGTACAGTGCTGGTGTTTTAAAGTTAGGGCAGCTTCTCACTTGAGCTATAAATACTGGAGCACAAAATATGTGCTCAATCCATCAATTGTGAAAGGCCTGTGTGTGTATAAATAGCTGTTCGAATACACAGAAGCAGTGACCCAGACAAGATTTGGGCCCTCATTTCAGTCCTTACTATTCTCCTTTGAATTCTTTTCTTCACCTTAAGACTGCATTTCTGCAAGTTTTCGAACTTGAGCTCCTGTGCTAACCATGCTCTGCGGAGGTTTGCCATGAGTATTGCCGATGTCTGTAAAGATGTCCTCTGTTTAAAGTGTAATCATCCATATGCAGGCTGTCCAGGAGAAATGGGATTCAAATCTCTGAAACAGCCAACAGAAGATAGAGTGAGGGCCTTGAATTTCCCCAAGAACACCCAATTAGTACCTAGACATCAGACTGAACAAGCATACCGTCTCCTGGTCACACCTAGTGACATCACACTAGGATGAAATTATTGTATCTCTATTTAAATTAAGTATTTTAAAACTTGGCTAAATCTCAGTGTGTAACCTAGAGTTACACATTCATGACTGGTTCCTATTCATGATGCCTACATATTCAATAGTGTAGTGAATATGTAGGTATTTTAAAAATCCCCAATCCTAATTTATTGGACAGCAGCCAAAAAATGAATAGCACAGGTCTGTTCTTCTGTTGACTGGGATGCAGTAAACTGATGTTCCCACTCCTCCCACCAGCAGTTGGTGAAAGTAGAAATATGACTGGGATCCTGCTTCTGGTTTTCACATTGGAGATTGCTGGTGGGAGGAGATGAAACATCAGTCTGCTGTAGCCTAATTGATGGGGAGAACAGACTTCTTTTGCTTCCAGTGGTTTTTGCCCAGTAAATTGGGATTGAGGGGCTTGACCAGGAGAAGCTACTCAGCTATCTGACTAAAATAGTTGCTTAACTAAGTAGCTGATCTAAAATCATGGCCATTATTTCTGAATCTGTGTCTTTATACATAGATTAGCACATGCACATTTTGTGCTCATATTTGCCCCTTTTTTCTTGCTTTTTGTTGACGTGCTTTGTCTTCTTTTGAGATGTGTAAATGGTCACTTTAGCTGTACCTCTCACTGTAGTTCTTTCTTTACAAGAAGGCTACAGTAAAGTGCTTCATTGTGGAGAGCTAGTAGTAGTTGCCATTGCTTAAATTTGGGAAGCATTCAGACTTTTGATTCCCCTACTTGCAATTGGAAGTGGTGTCATCCTGGAATCTAGTGTTCCCAGATTTCTGGCCCTGGCCCTGAGTCTCCATTTTTTGTGGGCCATCTCCAAGTGGGAGACAAGGGTGTGAGTGCTCAGCTCCAGGCAAGCAGCTCACTGCAATTTGCAAGGCTTCAAGGATTTTTTCTGCAGTTTACAAAGACTCTCTTAGGGGCCTATAGATTTAGTTAGTTCACTTCCTCCTTTATTCCTGGTCATGATGGCTCCAGGTCTCACCCTCTGCTCTGTTCTACATCCATTTTCTGTCTGGAAGCAAGTAGGCTAGATTAAATGTTCTTTATCTCATCTCCCTAAGTGAGTGAGAAAGAATAATCTCTCATCGCACCTTGATTTGGGAACAGCTCTGTTAGCTAAGATTTCCCACTTTAGTTGTTGTTGTGTGCCTTCAAGTTGTTTCTGACATATGGTGACACTAAAGTGAACCTATCACAGGGGTTTCTGTGGCTGAGAGTATGTGATGCACCCATGATTTATCCAGTGAATTTCCATGAATGGACAGGGAATCAAACCCTGGTCTCCAGGGTTGTAGGCCAGCATTCAAAACCATAATACCTAATGCTTAATGACATTACCAGGGCTGTCCCTAAATCTCACGTTTTGGCCTGAAAACCTCAGAATTTGGGATGATCCTGAACTGGCAACCCTAACTGTATCACCTGCTTTTCCTGTTTCTGAACACATGAGTGCCTCATCAAGTTTAGAACATATTTTATATGACTACTGTTTTAAGTTGAAAGGGTCCTAATGTATAATTGTAGAAGTGTAATATGATCGTAATATAATTGTAGAAGTGTAAGTTATCCCAGCCATAGAAGGTGTATACCAGAAGCTTGTGAAAATGTCATAATATCTCACCTTACCCTGAGTGTATAAATTTAATTTGATCCTCAGTTACCACTAAGTACAACTTCTTTTGGCATTTACAGCCACTTTCTTTCAAAAATATCCTGAAGATCTCACCTCTTACTTTCTCTATGTCCACCCATGGAATCTTTTGCTGGGTTGCAACATCTCAGACCTGCTGTCCCCAAATCATAGGTGTTTTCGTTTGAGCAATGCTATCTCTGCATCTCTTTATTGTGGATGGAATGGGTGAGTTTGAGTGGCATTCCTATCTTTATAATGATTACATTTGAATATAATTAGTCTCTGCAAATGATTTAGCAGTAGGACTTGGAAAATCCTGTTTTAAGTTATCAACAGCTAGGCAGCCTTCCCTTACCTGAATGTTTAACAAGAACATATTTTTGGAGAAAATAAAATTCCTGAATTAAAAGACATAGGAAGCAACTTTGTTTAGCAACCTTTTAATCAGGATTCCATGTTCACAGCCCAAAGTATGAAACCTTCTTTTATGCCTCAGATTTTGGGAACTGAGAACCATATGTTATCTTGGTTTTGCATTTCTTAGATCTCCTTAATTGCATCTGCATAGCAATTAGACTAGTGCATAAATTTAAGAAAATAATGCTTTCACTTGGTCTTGCTGTGGAAGAGTTTTTGTTTAGAAGCACTTAAGGTGGTGCAACCAGTGTGTAAGTAGAATTACTGTGTTAAATATCTGACTTTTTAAACATTGAAGTCTTCCATCCTTTTCACAGTGTGTATGAACAACTGGAAAGAATCCTAGCTCTGAATACTCAAATGATTCTGAATTACTATTTAATTGGTGTTAACAGTTCACTCTGTGATATTGCTTTGATGTGAGCTCAAGATGTATTAAATAGCCTACGAACATCCTTTCAACAGGAAGGCAAAGCAAAGAGGTTTGCAGAAACTCTGAGGGCTAATTCTCATAGCATCTTTATGTAACTGCAGAGCTGTACTTACAATGTAGGACTTTTTATGTGGTGGCACTCTAACTCTGCAATGCTCTGACCCAAGAAATATACCTGATGCCATCTTGGTTTCACAAGTTAGATGTCAGGCTCAGACTGATATTTGTACCTAACCATTTCTAGGAGATTAGCTTTGCTGCAGCCAGTTACTATTTTATACTATTTTTACACTATTATTCATGTTTTTGAGTTTTGAGATCCTTGGGAAAGGGTGTTTTTTTTTTTTTTTTTTTGGTCATGCTACTATCACATGCCAGTTTGGTGAAGACACAAGATAGGGTCTTCTTGGTAGCTGCTCACAGGTTGTGGAATGTCCCATGGGATGCTGATTTACTGTCTGTACTCTCCTTCTGCTGGCAGGCATCCTTTACAGACCTTTTTATACAAACAAATCACTATTTTATACTTTATAGGTTGTTTTGGTCACTCAGCTTATTATATGTTTATTTAATGTATTTTATCTTTTATGATACTTTTAACATTGCTGTTATCTGCCCAAAGGAAGAGTCAGGGATTTTTATGAATGGCAGGATCTAAATAAAAATGAATAATTAAATAATGAAAAGAGACTATATATATAGGTATAGTTATAGATATAGATACAGATATAGATGATGGAGGCTGTTTCTGCCCTACACTGTTATAGTGCTGTTATTCCACTTTCAACCTCCTGTGGAATTCTAGAGTTTGTAGTTTACTGAGACCGAAGAGCCCTCTGGTTGAGAATTCTAAATGCTCTTCCCTAACCCCCCCCCCACATTAGCTCCTCCACATTCATAGAATCATTGAATCATAGAGTTGGAAGAGACCACAAGAGCCACAGTCCAACCCCCTGCCACGCAGGAACACACATCAGAGCACTCCCAACGGCCATCTATCCTCTGCTTAAAACCTTCAAAGAAGGAGACTCCACCACACTCTGAGGTAGCATATTCCACTGCCGAACAGCCCTGACTGTCAGGAAGTTCTTCCTGAGGTTCAGATGGAATCTCCTTTCCTGCAGCTTGAATACATTGCTCCTTGTCTTAGTCTCTTGAGCAGCAGAAAACAAGCCCACTCCCTCCTCAACATGACATCCCTTCAAATATTTAAACATGGCTATCATGTCCCCTCTTAACCTTCTCTTCTGCAGACTAAACATACCCAGCTCCCTAAGCCACTCCTCATAAGACATGGCTTCCAGACCCTTCACCATTTTGGTTGCCCTTCTCTGGACACGCTCTAGTTTTCACAAGAGCTAGGGGCACAGAACCTTCATGGAAGTGGAATAACTCCCACTCCCATGATTCCCTTCTAGAGATCCCCCTCCCATTCCTTTGCCTCTGACCTCAGTGTTGGAGGGCATAGAAGAAAAAAGACATAGTAAAGGGCTTACTGTACTTTCTCCTCAAAGGGAGAAGAGCAGAGTTCTTCAATCTAGTTACTTCTGGCGGCAATCTTGAACAGGGAAGGGTAGGAGCAAAGAGAGCGCTTGACCAATCAGCAGCCATTATACAACAGAAAGTGCAGCCAAATGGGAGAGAAGACATGTTTCCAGTAGTGCCAGGGGGCTTTGCTCACCCAAAAAGAAAAAAAAAAGTCCATTTTAAATACAGACCTGGCAAACCTGGGGTGACGAATGCAAGGGAATGGGAGGAGGAAAATGATGGCAGTGGGGAGAGGCAAGCATGTGCCTCATGAATAACCAAATTTGTGAAGGTCAAACCTGTGAATGCAGAGGGAGGACTGTAATCCCAATCATCATCATCATCATCATCATCATCATCATCATCCCGCCTCTCCCAGTGGATCGAGGCAGCATTACAGAAATATATAAATACATTAAAACATTAAAATGTACCCCATCCTCCCCACCCACCAACCATTCTATCCCCCTAAAACACATTAATTATCAAAACAGATTAAAAACAAAATTAAAAACAAAAGGACAGTTGATGAGAGGCGGTGGAACACTAGTCTGGGAAGGCCTGTCGGAAGAGGACAGTCTTGACTGCTTTTTTAAAGCAGTCAAGACTGGTAATGTGCCGGGTCTCTTCCGGCAGGCCATTCCATAACTTGGAAGCGACAGAAGAAAAGGTCCTCTGGGTAACCGCAGCCAACCTAGTTCTGATTGGCTGCAGTAAATTCCTCCCAGAGGACCTTAGTGTGCGGGGCGGATTATATGGGAGAAGGCGATCCCGCAGGTAGGCTGGCCCAAAGCCATGAAGGGCTATAAAGGTAAAAACCAACACCTTGTACTGTGCCCGGAAACTAATAGGCAGCCAGTGAAAAGACTTCAGAATAGGTGTTATGTGGTCAGTTTTAGATCTTCCGGTGACCAACCTGGCTGCCATGTTCTGAATTAATTGAAGTTTCCGGACTAAGCACATGGGTAGCCCTATGTAGAGCGCATTGCAGAAGACAAGCCGTGAAGTTACCAGCGCATGTACCACTGTTTTTAGGTGTTCCAAGTCCACGAAGGGGCGCAGCTGGCGTATCAGCCGAAGCTGATAGCAGGCAGTCCTGGCTGCCGCATCAATTTGAGCTGTCATCTGAAGTGGCGAATCCAAGAGCACCCCCAAGCTGCGGACACAGTCTTTCAGGGGAAGTGTGACCCCGTCTAGAACTGGTTGACAAACCTCCATACCTGGGCTGGGGCCCTTAACAGCGAGTACCTCCGTCTTATCTGGATTCAGCTTCAGTCGGTTTTTCCTCATCCAGTCCATTACTGCTGCAAGGCATTCATTTAGAGGCGAGATGCCATCCTTAGTTGATGCTATTTTCCGAGGCATGGAGAGATATATCTGGGTGTCATCAGCATACTGATGGCACCTTGCTCCATGCCTCCTGATGATCTCTCTCAGCGGTTTCATGTAGATGTTAAATAGCATTGGGGACAGGACGGCGCCCTGAGGAACGCCAGATTTAAGCTCCTTTTTTGAGGAGCAGCTGTCCCCAAGCATCACCATCTGGTATCTGCCTGAGAGATAGGACCGGAACCACTTAAGCGCAGTGCCCCCGATCCCCAATCCTCTCAGGCGTTCCAGAAGGATACCATGGTCTATGGTATCGAAAGCTGCTGAGAGGTCCAAGAGTACCAGCAGGGTCACACTTCCCCTGTCGATACCTAGGCGTAGATCATCCACTAAGGCGACCATGGCATTATTTAATTATGTCTATATCTGAAGATATCTATATTTAATTATATCTGTAGATAAAGATATAAATCATTCCCCTAATGCTTCAGAATTATAGGTGTTTTCTGTGAAGGATAGATGAATTAATTATTGGATGTGTAATCTAGCAGAGACTATACAGAATGTCATACTCCTCAACTATCGCAATGTCATAAGAGCAGTCACAATTATTTCTCTGCTGTCCACTTTCTCAGCTACTTTTAAAAAGTCCCTGTTCCTCTCTCCTATTCCCACTTTTCCACTTTGTTCTTGGCATACTTCAGTTGCTACAAACTGAGTTCAATGTGCAAAAGAACTTTGCACTCAATTAATTCAGGAGGAGGGAGAGGAGAGTTTCTTGCCCTTTCCTATAGACTCAGGCAAAAGGAAACTTCTGTTGCCTCTGCTAGCTTGTGTATTCTTCCTTAATAGTAACCTTTTCCATCTTGACCACACTGATATTGCTTGGCCACTTGAGTTCTGGTTTTTCTCTGTGAAATGTTGGAAAATCTGGGATGTCTTTCTCATAAATGTATTATTTCTTCACCAGCTAAAATTATCTGTCTCCTCAAGCATTTTTGAGGAGAGGGAATATGTTTAGACTTCTGCTGCTGGGTCTTTGCTATCATTTTTTTTCCAGATATAATTTAGATGTAATTGTTCTGATTGATCAAGCTTTTGTGGAAAGAAAATGTTTTCATTTACATGTGCTCTTACCTTTTTGTATGTCGCCTTGAGTATTTTCGACTTGCAAAACCACACATATACCAGCTGTAAACAAGGTATTCTTCTTTAAGCATTCTTCTAGCCATGAGGTGCAACACTTTTTCCACCTCTGAGGCCCTGATGCTGGCTGAATGGTTGGGGCACATATGTGCACACACCAGTGATATTTTTTTCTTCCTAGATGAGTGTTGTCAACCTCCACTCTCCATTCTGTCCTTAACATGGAAAATGCAATCTATATGAGGGTCTCTCAAGGAAGGATTAGAGGCTTTTCTCTACAGCCAATACTAATGATCCCCTCATAGATTATTCTTTCTTTCCCCAAATTTGGAAAAAATCACTGCTTTAGATTGTTATTTTGAGAATCCCACTGCTAACCAGAGCCACATGGGAAGTATTCTGGGAGATACACTGATCTCTCCAAACTCTGTTCCTTGCTGCTAGAAGGAGAGGGGAAAAATATTTGTTTGAAAATGAAAGAAAGACATTTGGCCCTGGGTACAGGAGGAGAGCTAGGGTGTCCGTGAAGGGAGATAGTTAAGACCTTAGAGTTGTGCAATCTTGACATAGCTTGTAGACTCTTGTCAGAGAGGGCTAGTCCTTACCTCAATAAATCCCCTCCCTTGAAAATGTCCCCTTGCAGAAATTAGACTTTTAAAAAGTCTCCATTGTTGCCATTAGAGACTTGGGCCATTTCTGCACTAAGATTGTTATAGTGCTATTATTCTACTTTGAACATCCTATGGAATGTTCAAACATCCTATGGAATGTTCAAACATCCTATGAACCCCTCCCTAAACTGCAAACTCCAGGGTTCCATAGGATGTTGAAAGTGGAATAATAGCACTATAACACTCCAGTGCGGAAATGGCCTTTAAAAACCTTAACTGCCACAGAGGTGGGAGGAGTAAGGAGAGTGATAGACGAGATGGGAAGGGTCTGTGTGCTAAATCTGGCTTATAGGTTAGAGGCACCGTGCTCCTGACTTGGTTGCTTTCCTGGTTATATGGCACCTGTTCGTGGATAAGCGGCAGGGAGATTATTGAAAGATGAACCCACTGTGCTGTCTCTCTCACCTACTATGGCCTCTGTCTCTTTTGTGTGTATTCTGCAGTGTCTGTGTTTGCCTAAGAATTATATGAACCTCCCCCAAAAAAGCTTCTTTAGATTTTTTCCCCGTTTTGAACAATTCTGCTATGCTTGTCAAAGCAAAGAAAGAATCTCTCATTTTAGGAAAGAAGAGAACTAGAAAAGAAAGACAAACTCACGTTTCCTTTGAAAAATGGGTTGCTTTATCATATTTGAGAATGTAGATGAAAATTGCCTTGAGAATTTTCATTTGGAGTATTCTTCTCTTCCATTGGCTTTTTATTAGCGAGAAGAGGGAATGAAATGGACCTAATGAATCTAGTTTAGATCTAATTCTCTTCTGAATAAATCAGAAGCGGGAATTGGTTTTATTTCATGTTTGAGTTGCTGTGAGCTCTTTTTTTTACTTTAGATACATTGTGTCAAAGGTGCAATTTCTTCTGATGAATGTTTTTTCTAGGTGAAACTGATGTCCAATAGAGTAGATTAATAAGAACATAAAAGCAATTAGCTTATAGTCTTTTCTTTTTTTCTGTTTCTTTTAAAAAGAATCATATCATTAAATAGAATTATGGTTTTGGATTGCTGCTAACATGTTTAAAGTGTAATGTCAGGAGAGGCATAGCTCATACTTTGTGATGTTGTTGTTGGATAATGGGAAATTAGAGTGGTTATCATAATCCATTTCATTGCAAACAGCCTGTGTAGAAATGGAGTTTGAGAAATGCCAGGTACATCATGCTATGCAACAGAGTGAGAATAATTTAGTAAGGACCGACGTAGATGGTATTGTAAGGACTCTCTCTCTCTCTCTCTCTCTCTCTCTCTCTCTCCCACATATCCAGAGAGCAAGAGTGAGAACATCTAAATGAAAGACTTCTTTGCTTGTTCAAGTGTACATATCTCTGATATAGCTTGAGCAGTTCTATACTTTGGTATTTACAATATAGTTAGAAGTGTATCTGTCAAAGTCCTACAAGAATCCTGCAGTTTTATAGGAAGTTAATATCTGTTTAAAAAGTTGATGGAGGTTGCAGACCTCATGAGCTAGCTCTGCTGTGGCCGTATGCTGAGTTATTCCTTTTAGCTTTCAAGTTCTTTCCAACTTATCTTGACCTTAAGGCGTACCTATCACCCTCTATTAGGATGCCTAATCTAGTTGACATAAACTGAGAATATGGTCTTTGGAAAAAAATATCTGGTTACATTGTGATTTTGTGCCTGTAGGCAAAAAGTGAGGAAGCATTTCCTCTGCCTGGTAGCAAAGGATAAATTATACTGGCCAACAAAAGAGATCAAGAAAGGACATAGCCTTCAGTGGTAAAGATTGCAAATTTATAAAAATTATTCAAATTAAAGCAGAAATGCAATATATTCCATTGTAATAGGGAAGACTATAACCTATTTGTCTTCACAGCTGTTGTTGTATACCTTCAAGTTGGTTCAGACTTATGGCAACCCTAAGGTGACCTTATCACAGGGTTTTTTGGGGACTGAGAATGTCTGATACACTCAAGGTCACCCAGTGGGTTTGCGGGGCTGAGCAGGGAATCAAACCTTGGTCTCTGGGGTCATAGTCCAATGCTCAGACCACTATATCAAGCCGTTCCTCTACTCAGTCTGTTATCCTGGTGCTAATCGTTGGAAAGCTCCTGCTCTCCATTCTTATGGTTACTTCGTCTCTAAATCAGACAAGAACTGAGTATACCTTCCAACAAAGGGATGTTATTCAACTTCAGATAGAGGCTTTCTTCTGTAAGTAGGGCATGTGGCCACCCTCAAACAAAGTTACACAAATTCAGTAAAGCATTCACATTTTCAATTGGGAGGTACCATTTCTGGCATTTCTCTGCCTCTTATAGAATATCAATTCACCGGTCAAATCAATTTTGCAGTAGGAGGAAATTCTTTGACCTGGACTTGCTCCAGGAGTCCCAGATGGTAGCTATGAGCAGGATTTCTTTTTACCAGTTGCATCTGGTCCTTGCTATTATCTTTTTTAAAAATTGGTTGGAGTGTATATAGAAGTGTACGAACGGTTTCTGATAACCACATGTTACTTCTGGCCTTCTTGTTCTTTTGTATTTTTTCTAGCACTCCCCGTTGCTACATATTTCTGACTCAGTACCTGAAATGGCTGCAAGATTCCTAGAATATTAAAGTCATTATAAATAGAGGAGATTTCAGAAAGTAATTGTATAAGCTTTAGCCTGTAGCTTTAGACACTAGTCTTTTGATTGCTGATTCTCTTTTTCTGTCCTTTGTAAATGAGAAGAATTTGCAGATCCACTCATGGCAAGGAATAAATTATCCACATTATGCTTTTTATTCATATTTTCATCTTCAACAATTTTAAATTAAAGGAAAGGGTTTATGGTTCAAGTTACCATTTTCCCCCTTTGAATCCTCTTCGATATTTTAAATTTAATTTTACTTCTGCAATTAATGTTTGAAGCATTTAGGATAGCTCAGCTAAATCTTACTTGGCCACTTTCTATTGAAGTTAGTAAAAGGATGTCTCTCTGTGTGTTTAATTCAGTTTTGGTACACTTTTTTTCTCTTTTGAAGAAAAAAAAAAAACTCCTAGCAGTAGTAAGTCATGGGTGGTTCTGGGTGTTGCAGAGTACTGGTTGAGGTTCCACCAGTATTCTGACCTGATTTGGAAATCATAAACTGCTAGTATATTTACCTGGTGTTGCCTGGGATTTTATTTTCTCATCAGTAATACTTGTTAGAAATACCTTACCTTACCTTACCTTACCTCACTTTACCCTGGGAATTAGATGCAGTTGAAATACACAGATTTGAGATCTTGTGTCTCTAATTCCCCAAACTGTCCTGTCTAGTACCTGTAACTTTTCCCCATATTCCACAATCCAAGCTGTATTCAGAGTTGTTAACATTTATTATTTATTTATTTATTTGTATCCCGCCTCTGCATATGGATCGAGGCGGCGAACAACTTACAAATAGCATGTATTTCGAAACATTTCTATACATGCCCCCAACAAGCTGGGTACTCATTTTACCGACCTGCGAAAGGATGGAAGGCTGAGTCAACCTTGGAGCCGGGCAGGATCGAACTCACAACCTTGTGGCTTGCAGTACTGGCATTTAACCACTGCGCCACCAGGGCAGTGGTTAAATGTTGGGTTCCAACTCAGGAACCCAACATAAAGAGGTTGGGTTCCTGAGGGAAATACACTGCCCTCCTCCTTCTTGCTGCTAAGCCTCATCTCCATAGCAACCAGCCAGACTGAAGCGCTCTCTAACTGAGAATTCTAAAGGCCTCTCTCTAAACTGCCAACCCCTGGATTCCATAGAACCTTCACAGGCAGCCAATCATATGAGGTCGTTGCTTGCCTGACACAGACAAATTCACAAACTCACAAACTTTGACTTTTCTATATTGGATGACTTATGAAGCAGGTGATGAACACTGGAGACAAACAGTTCACTCTTCCCTTGCGTATACCCTCTTCATGCTATCATTTCTAACTTCTATTATGCCAGGGTTTGCTGTTCTGGTCAAACCAGGAAATGCTAAGTTAATGTCTGTCTGTCTATCTGTCTGTCTATTGTTTCCTGTCAAGTTGACTTCAACTTACGGTGATCCTATGAAGGAGAGATGTCTAAGAGCCCCAGACATCAGCAGCCCTGCACAGGTCTTGCAAATTCAGGGCCATGGCTTCCTCAACTAAATCAATGTAACCGTATGGCCCTATTCTTCTTTCAGTTCACTCCAGAAAATATCCATTTGCTCTAGGAAAATAAGTCAGTGTTGTCTGAAAAGACTAATTCCATGTTAATGTTGATCTTTTATGTGCATTTAACTATTGTACTCATTTTAGTTTTAAAGTTGTCTTGAGTCCCAGTTTTGGGGAAGAGGGGAGTATAAATGAGACTAATGATGGTGACAATGATAAGAGGCATGCTTAATGGACATGAAGTCAAAGATTCCTGGTTCAGATGCAACACGAACTATGACAAAGATGGGCAGCTATGTTGGGTTTGGGAGCTAACATAGCCTCCCATCAGAGCTGAGAGAGACATGTTTGCCTACACAAATCCCATTTTCAGTAAAAAGCTTAAATACCAATCAATACTGAGGCAATTTCAGGGTCAATTTTGTCAGCAGTTTTTCATGGGATGGAAAATTTTTCTATGTTCTGATGTTTCTGGCCTGGCAGAGGGCTTTTGCTCAACAAAGAAGTGGTGTGAAGCCATTTCTGGTTAGGGAAGAAACCCTGTCTTCTCCCGAGACAGCTCAGAATCCAGCTCTAACTTATCATAATTGCTACTAGGGGGATTTTTAAGCAAAAAGGTGAGGTATGGGCACATTGGGGAGTGTGTTGAACCTCTGGAAGCTTCTTGTAGCCCACGGGCTACACTTTGCCCATCATTGAACAATTTTTAATATAAGTGAGAAACAAAGTAGTGTATATAAGCAGAGAAAAGCAGGAAGAACATGGGGCTGAAGTTCATTCCTATCTCCATAGTCTATGGTTTCTATAGCCTGGAATAAGCATCTTAACCAGGCCAATTTCTGTTGTTTTTCTCCTCCTTCCCTATAATTTCCCCATATATTCCCCATGTTATTATAGCCTTCCTAATTTATCACTTACCTCCAACTCAGTCTCAAGCCCATGCCAAGAAAAAAAATGTGGATTGTATGTTATAATTGTCTAGCAACGGGTCAGCATGTGACCTGCCAATAAAACTTCTCAGAATGCTCTGGAGTGTCACTAAATAACAACTCCAAAACACCCATCTCTGACTGCAGCACTGCTCCAGGAGCTACCCAGAAAGTCATACAAAAGTTCTGTGCAGCCCATCAATTTAGGACAAAGCCTGCTAGAAAGGGTACTTTACTGAGGCCCCAAGAAATCTGGAGCCAGCTTTTGCCTAGCATAACCTCTTCTGTCTTGCTTTTCTTACTTTTGTGCTCCTCCATGATGTACTTTGATGGTGTTGGCTATAGTAGTTGCATAGGTAATGATAATAAGGAGGCGACTTTCTGTTCCTTGGAGACAACATCTTTATTTTCTCATTCCTCTTTTCTACTCTGACATGATCCCGCCACTAATCCTGATTAAGCTTGGGAAGAATGTTTGAAATATCTGAAAACTAGTAAAAAATGCTGTGTCTTGACTGTTAAGAAATCTTGACAAAGAGATTTCTAGACTGATGAAATCTTTGCAGTTTAGAACGTATGCTCCACAAAATTCACACTGTGTGTGTGCGTATGCATGTGTACACATGTACACCCATGTCGGTGCACAGGAAAAAGTATTTTCTGCATAGGAAGCAATAATTTGTGCATGGAAATTAATATGTCTAGGCAGAAAATGAAGTTTCCTGATTTTTTTTTTTTTGTATAGAGAATGCTATTTTCTGTGAAAAAATTTGCAAACTTTGTACAGAATAAGTCCCAAACTGCAAAAAGACTATCTTGCAGCAGTAAGACAATTGCTAAAATTGCTCATTCCTTAATTTGAGAATGAAATGAGTGAAGAATTACATTCGTATTTCACACTGCCAAATTATATACCAATAGATACTTTACATTTTGCGCCCATTGATGAATTTGCATGGTGATAGCACTGCTTTCCTTTTAAATTTGCACTCTTCTAGCAGCAAAACCTCCTTGGAAAGAAGCACTTTTGCTTTAAAACAAGGTGTATCAGGAAGACACATCTTGTTTTTGAAACCAATTAACAGCCCTAGAAGTGTTGTAGAAGTGCTAATTGGATTCAGTTCCAGACATGTACTCCCTGCATGCCTTGGTTTGTTTGTGGGTTTTTTTTTAAAAAAACAGAAGTGCTCATTTTCAAGTCTTTTTCTCCCTGTGCCACTGTCACACCATCAAATTTCAATGGTGCAGCAGCAGAGGGGAGTGGAATCGCTGATGGGGTGAGGAAATGGCAATATAGTCACCTCACTTCCCATGGTCATCTCTGTTCAGTATTATTGCAAGTGAAAAATTCTGGGAGGCATTTGACAGAAGAAATAATAGACATATGTAGATTGAAAGAGAAAGTGTGGAGAGGAAAAACATGATATAGGGGAAAGGAGAAACTAAAACTGATTTAAATTCGTATAAAACACAGGTAAAGAAAAGCTAGGATCATGGGCAACCTTAACAGCTGATACTCTTAGTACTTGAAAACACCAAGCACATAACACATGCATTTGGTTATCTGAAGCATATATCTCAGTATCTGATGTGTTGAATGTCACATTTCATATTTATGTGCACTTCAAAATCCTATTACATGTTATTTTTACAGTAGCGAAGAACGTGTCTATTGCCACATGAACCAAAATCAATGAAACTGCAAGTGTGATGTTCACAAACCCCCAAGGAGGCTATTATACCGAAAGAATGAGGAGAAAGGGAATGGGGGTCAAGAAAGGAGGGGAGACAATTACACTTCTTTAATCTGAACAACCCAGGTTATTTCAGGTGCACCATTTTAGCTCTTTTGCAGTTAGTGAATTGAATCCACTCAGTGGACATCAATGAATTTAGTATTAGGAGCATTTCTACAAGTGCAGTCAAAAAGCTTATTATAGCAATGGCCATTTTTTGATACCATTGATGTAATTTTACAAATTGATATACAGTAGCCCCTTCACATTCATGAGGGTTTGGGGCACAGAACTGTCGCCAGTGTGGAAAAACCACAAATAACTCCCTGTCCCATTCCTTTGTCTCTGGCCCCAATGTTGGTGGTGAGCAGTGGGGGGTGGAGAAGACAACCTAAAAGGCTTATTGGTACTTTCTCTTCAGATAGAGAAGAGGGGAGTTCTGGAGTTCTATTTACTTCCAGTAGCCATCTTGAGAAAGAAGCACCTGACCGATCAGCAGCCAATACACAGCAAAATGTACAACTGCATAATAGAGAGGCCATGCCTTCAGCATTGGGGAGGGCTTTGATCACCCAAAAGGAAAAAAAAACATCCATTTTAAACACAGGCCTTGCAAGCTTGGGGTGAGGAATGCAAGGGATGCGAAGAGGAAAATTGGGGACAGGGAGACAAACATGTGCCTTGCAAATAATCAAATTTGTAAAGGTCAAACACACAAATGTAGAGGGAGTGCTCTATTAGTTTTCTTTTAACTGAACAAGAGCCAGGGGCCAGCTGGTGGCTTGTGAGTCTTAATGAGACCTCCAACCAATTTGGGAGGATCTTTTGTAAACCAATCAAAACATGGTAAAATTTAGCCTATGATTTTACTTGAAAGAAAAAAGAAAATGTTAGGAGTTCCAGTGAGAAATGCTGTACTTTAATGTTGCCTTCTTTTCTGTGTTTTGCGTGTATTATCCTAGTAAACAGCTCCTCGGATAACCTGGTCCCATTCAAATGTAGCTACAAATTGTTTCGTTGTTGCAAAAAAGGGCAAAAGTAATGTTCAGGATCACTTATTCTCCCTTTCCCTCGCCATTCTCAATGAAGAGAGGAGATTGGAAGACACCAACTTTAGTCTCCTATTTTATCCAAATAGGGGGAAAAAATGGTCTGTACCTATCATGTTAAATTTTAAAAAGCAGCTTATCAAATCAGGATTTCCTAATTTGATAATCAACCATAGTTTGCAGAACCCCTATGTCCCCATGTTCAGTTGAGGCAGGAAATAAGAGTAAGTGGAAATCACCTCCACCGTCAGGGTCTGTACAACTGTTTTTAAGATGAAGGACTCAACATTGGCCAGCAGGTTGCTATTAATTTTGCCTACCTGCAGGTACTAGCAGGGGGAAAACAAATTAATATCCCATCCATTATCACTGAAACATCCTTAAATAGAAGGACTCTTACAAGCATAATGTCTACTTAGGCATGCCCTCCATGTGTTCATCATAGCTTGCTCCCAAGTAAATGAGCACAGGATAGATCGTAGACAGCCTTTATGATACCCAGGAAGGCTCAACAGCAATTGCTGTCTTAAAATTTCTTAGAGCTTGATTATTTACTACACTCTCACTGATCAGTCCTTATGAAGCTCAGTGATATAGGATTCTTGGTGGTTATTTCATGAGGGAGGGGCTCAGGCCTTGTCTTGGGGGGAAGATGGCTTGAGCCCTCCCTTCCCCTCCGTTCTGGGGCCCGTGCCAAACAACACTGAAAATGATCAGACAAACAAAATAAAGATTATTGTTGTAGTTGAGCCTCCCAAGAGTAATGTGGTTATCATCATCATTATATGATGATGATGATGATGATGATGATGATGATGATGATGATGATGATGATATTATCATCACCATCATATAATGATGATGGTTTTTCTTGGGATGATGAGATCATCATCATCCCAAGAAAAATTGATGCGTGTTTGT
>CAOLHI010005876.1:0-50487 GCA_948474755.1 Ctenosaura bakeri | reverse complement strand
AGAGAATAGGAGTAGAGGCTCCTTATGATCCCTCCCAACTCTAGGCCTCCCTGT
Organism: Ctenosaura bakeri; assembly: GCA_948474755.1. Lineage (NCBI taxonomy): Eukaryota > Metazoa > Chordata > Lepidosauria > Squamata > Iguanidae > Ctenosaura > Ctenosaura bakeri. The sequence goes on along the minus strand of CAOLHI010005876.1, from coordinate 50,433 downwards.
TTCTATGAATTACCCGATATTCTATCTATGTGTAACCTGGGAAACCTCTTTGGCTAGAATTCACATCACCCCTAGTTGACACCATAGAATCATGGAATCACAGGGTAATGGAATCCACAAGGATCATCTAATCCAACCCTCTGCTTTTCAGGACTATACCCCTAAAGCTCTCCTGAAAGATGGCCATCCGGCAGGCGTAATACCAAAACAAACCTAAAGTTGAACATATGTGGCACCAATGACAACAAGGTTGATTCAGCATTGTGCCTGTGTTTTTGAAACAGAGGTACATTTCCAACAGAGCTGGGGGGGGGCATACAAATCAAACACCTTAGTGTTATCACATCTTTAATTTCATGAAGGTTACATTGTTGAGAAAAGATGGTCATTGACAGAGAGCTGGAAAAAAGATGTAAAAGAGGTAAACGAACTAGAAGCATGGTGCTAGGCAAACGGGTTGAAGTATAGATTCTCTGTTTGTGGAATTGCTTTTAATTAGTACGTTGAGAGCTAGCTGTGCATGAATATCTATGTGTGTGTTAATGTTTCATGCAATCCATAAACCACTGATTATAACAGATGAAGAACAGAGAGACGGAAACTCCCAGTATCTCTCTCTGTGTATATGGATCTCTCTCCCTCTCTCTATGTTTTCAAAAATGCCTTACATATCCACCTGAAGTATGAATTCACCAGACCACTCTTTGAACAGCACACTTCCACTTCAAGAAAAAAGCAGGATGCTGTCCTCCTCCAGCTTCCCAAAAGAGGGCAGCATAGACAGGAAAAACATTTCTAAAATGGTCGTAGCCAAAAAGGAGCTGTATTTATTGTCGATGCACATATGCTGTCCTGTGGGTACAACACTGTGGGTGACCGTTTCTGCTAATTGTTTTTCTGAAACAACATCTGTCTTTGAATGATCATCATCCCCAAGAGATCTCTCATTATTCTTTCAGTACAATCATGCTCCGTTCCATGCTACAGAGGAAACACTCCCACAGAGGTGGTACATAGATGCTTTTATTTCTATCCCATAAATTCATAAATGATTACCCAAAGCAAAGAACACTGTTAGGTCTCTTCTCTTTCAACTAACCAACAATCAATCACTTTTGGGCTTAGTATGGGAGGATCAATTTGAGCCAAAACATATTTTAAACTTATATAAGCATGGATAAATTGGGATTTATTGAAGTCATGCATACGTACATGTCATGCATAACCTTAGAAAGCAGGCAAGCAGTACTTGGATGCAGACACATTTTTAGTATTTGAGGCAGACAGAAAGAGTTTCCTGCTTTAATAGAAACTGTGTACTGCATCAAATATTACTGCAAGTATGTCCACCCATCTGATAACTCACTTCTTAAAATTCCTGAAATTCAAGAAACCCTTCACTTGCCAGATTACACACACAGAGAGATACATTGTTGCTATTATCATTTTAATTGTGCCATTGCTACAAAATCATGATTGTGACATTATTGTGTGAATGCAAATCCCCCCCCCATCAAAAAGCAAACAAACAAACTGTGGTTTAACAGGCATCAGCTGCAAGGGGGAAAGGAAGTCTGTTCTACTGGCGACAGAGAGGTGAATAAGGCTTGGAGAGTAATTTTCCGCACTACAGTGTTAAAGTGCTGCTATTCCACTTTCAACACCCCATGGAATTCTGGGGTTTGTAGTTTAGTGAGACCAAAGAGCTCTTTGGCTGAGAATTTGAAGTGCCTTTCCCTAAACTACAAACCCCAGAATTCCATAGGAAGTTGATAATGGAATGCAGCTCTTTAACACTGAGTGCGGAAATGGTCTAAGATTGGGCTGGTAGGTGCTACTAAGTATACTAAGAAGGTAGATGATAAGGAATACTGTTCATTATCTACATTCATATATTACCTGAGGCACACATTTCTTTCTTGATGAAGGGACCACACAGCGAAATATATGATTTGGGATATTCAGTCCATATAAGAGGAAAAACTTTCCAACCCTGAAATGGTCCTCAGATGGTCCAACCATTTCTGGTCCTCAGATAAGGGAGATCCCTTAAAATACGGGATGTCTAGCATTCAAAACTTTAACCCATCCTTCCTGCCCTATTTCTCCTTCAAAGTACAATTTGAGGCTTCCAAAATGGTAGTACAGGGGTTTAAAAAAGCAGCTGTTGCATTTTTATGCTGAGGAGTATGCAAATATATGAAAGCATTCAGTTCGAAATGGCCGAATAAACTTCCTGCTAGGTCACGTTCAAAACCCCATCTCTGCAAGTCCTGTGACTGCTTTCTGGTTAATCCGCCCCAAAGTTAAAGAAGACAGGATGATTTTTTGGCTTCAACTCATTTTCTTCTTAGCAGTTTTGAAAGGTATTTTTCCCTGTTTCAAAGAAAGAGGACTAGTACATTTTACCTCTTTGTTTGTCAGAATATCATTTTAGTTCTTTTCTTTCAGAGGTCCAATCAGCAATTCTATTGGAAGAATCTGGAGGAGGTGTGAAAAAGCCAGGCGAATCCCTCCGGCTCTCCTGCAAAGCCTCTGGGTTCACCTTCACCGACTACTACATGAGCTGGGTGAGACAAGCTCCAGGAAAGGGCCTGGAATGGGTTGCAAGTATGCACCCAACAAGTTCATCTTCCATTTATACTCTGATGCAGTCAAAGGGCGCTTCACCATCTCCAGGGACAATTCAAACAACTTGCTGTTCTTACAAATGAACAGTCTGAAACCAGAGGACACATCTGTGTATTACTGTGCAGAGACACAGTGAAGGAAGTGAATCAGGAGATAAGCAAAAACCATTTTTTATAATATTTTAGTCTTCCTGGTGAAGGGAAGAGAAGCAGTGGTTTCCAGGCCTGGCACAATGTCCCAAGAGGTGTGCTATCTCCCTGGGGAACAATCTGTGATGCAACAGGGAGGCTGACCAATCTGACAAGTCTGCCTGGGAGTATGGTGGCATCTCCTACTTGGAGGTTTTTAAGCAGAGGCTGGATGGTCATCTGTTGGGAATGCTTTGATGGGTGTTCCTGCATAGCAGGGGGTTGGATTCGATGGCCCCTGGGATCTCTTCCAACTCTACAATTCTATGATCAAGCCCACTGACTGTAACCCCTTTCTTTTGGTCCAGATGGGAAGTATGGCACTGCAAAGTATAGCCATCAAGGTACAACAAGGCATTGCAAGACTCTGGGGAGGAAGCTGAAGGAGAGTTTGTCATTTTGTCTCTCCTCCCAATTGAATGACACAACTGAGGAAGGGGAGAAGAATGGTAGAGGTGAACAAATAGCTTTGTAAATCGTGCCGCTGGGGATTGTTACTGTAGTTTCTAGCCCTGGCTTGTGGTATATTAGATATCACTTGATATCAATAATTTGGCCTTCTTCATCTATTCCTTTCCATGTGCTTGCGAGGCCCCCAGACAAGCACGCATACAGGCACGGCCGACAATAGCTGAAACATTCCAAACAAATCCAGGCAGGCCAGAAATAGCCAGACTGCCGCTTTAGGAGACCTCAAGGCAAGTACCACATTATGTATGCACACTGCTTACAAAGGACTCCCTGCCCCAAGCAGGCAGCTTGATGAGCCGAATACTCAACTGTCAAGCACTCTGCGTTTGCATACTGGCTACTCTATTGACAACTCTGTCCTAACTCAATCATGTAAAATACTGATCTTTCGGAGGCTTTGTCTCCAGCCCGAAACTCACTGTTATCCTCAAGAAGACTAGCCTGGGGCCCCTTTTCCTCGGATTGGGGTTTCTTGGCTTCCATCCCCTTGCTGTTGCTTCATCCAGCGAGCCTTCCCCTCAGCTCCTCATGCTGAGAATCCTCACTTCCATGAACTTCTTATTCAGACTCCCCTGGGCTTCAGGACAGGTGTAGTATTCCCCATACAAAACCTCCTCTTAAAATCCCTCTATCCAACTCCTACCTTTATTTCAATAGTTCTCCATGTGAGTGTGTTGCAAAACATGTTTGACTGTACATCAATAAAAACAACTATTATTATTTACTTCTGTTTGCTCCTTCACTTGGCCTTTACCCAGTAGACATTGGGTAAAAGATCTCGCTACGTTGCCCTGCCTCTCGTAGTGCTAACTTGTGTTCTTTGCTAATTCCCAACATTGTAATGTTTGGAGTGCACTTAGGTGTCCCAGGACCCCAGAAATCAGGGTAACAGAATAGTTTGGCTTCTTGAACCATCCTCTGCAGTTCCATGAAGATGGACTTCTGGCAAGTGATAAGTTGCACTTCACAACATTTTGCAGGAACATTTTTGCCAACAGTCTTACAAATTTCATCAGGAGAACTTTAAATTAGACATGTGACAGAGGGAAATGGTTTTTCTTGAGGGCAAGAGTTTCAAGTGCTGGAGATAATAGCCCAAATGTAATGGAGAGAACTGAGTAAATAGTAGAAGAAACCCACAGGGAGGAAACAAAAACCAAAAATGAGCAGCTAAGAGGGGAATGACCCATGGGCTTAGAAGTTTCTACACTAATTCACAGAGCATGAGAAATAAACAAGAAAAGGTTGAACTGTTAACACAGCAAAGCAAATATGACATAATAGGCATCATGGAAACCTTGTAGGATGAGTGTCATGTTTGGAATGTAGTAATAGAGGGGTATAACCTATTTTAGAATAAAAGATGAAACATAGCTAAGGCTCTCCTGAAAAATGCCCATCCAACTGGTGTAATGCAGAAACAAAACTAAGGTTGAGCACATATGACCCAAGTACAAAAAGTTGGATTTAACTTTGTATATGTGTTTTTGAAACAGAAGTACATTGACAACAACATCAAAAAGGGTGAAAGAAAAACCACACAAATCAAACACCTTAGTGCTACCCACATCTTTAAAGTCATGAAAGTTGTATTGCTGAGAAAAGATGGTGTTCAATGGAGAGTGGCGGAAAGATGAAAAAGAGAGAAAGGACCTGAAAGCATGGTGTTTGGCAAAACAGATGAACTGTCAATGCTTTCTGTTTGTGGAAATGCTTATAAATAGCATGTTGACAGCTAGCTGGACCTGAGAGGTGGGTATTAATTTTTCAAATATTCCATTATAAAAGACGAGAAATGGAAAGATGGAAACTCCTAGTTTCTTCTCTTTCTCCATTTCCAAAAAAGGCTTGCACATATGCTTGAAGTATGAATTTACTGGACCATTTTTTGGAAAAGCACACTTCCACTTTAGGGGAAGACCAGGAGGCTGTCTTCTTCCAACTTCCTGAAAAAGGGCAGCAGAGATCAGAAAAATATTTCTAGAGAGGCCGTAGTCAAAAACGAACTGTAGTAATGTTGATGCACTTGTGCTGTCCTGTTCCTACAGTGCTGTGGGTAACAGTTTCTCCTCTTTTCCTGAGACAACATCTGTCCTTGGATGATTTCAATCTCCCAAGAGATCTTTTGTTATTATTTCATTAAAATCATGCTCCATTCCAGGTGACAGAGGGAACACAACCACAGAGGAGGCACATACATGCTTTTATTTGTACAGAGGAGGCACATAGATGGTTTTATTTGTACCCAATGAATTCATAAATGATGACCCAATGCAAAGTAAGCTATTAGGCATCTTCTGTTGCAGCTTACTAACAATCAATCATTTTTGGAGTCAGTGCGGCAAGATCACATTTGACCCAAAATGCATTTTAAGCATATATAAGCATGGATAAATTTGGATTTACAGAAATCATACATGCATACCAGTCATGCACAAGCTGAAAAGGAAGGCAAGCAGCAGTTGAATGAAGATACATTTTCAGTAACTAACACAGGTAGGAGAAGTTTCCTGCTTCAAGAGAAAATATGTACTGCATCAAACATTACTGCAGGTTAAGCCCACATACCTGATAACTGACATCTTAAAACAGTGGTTCTCAACCTGTGGGTCGGGAACCCTTTGGGGGTCGAATGACCCTTTCACAGGGTCGCCTAAGGCCATTGGAAAATACGTATTTCCGAAGGTTTTAGGGTCCATTCCCTCCTTGGTGATGGTGCGCAAGCGCGAGCCATGTGCTCGCGTCCTCCTGCCTCCTGTTCAGAAGGGACTGAAATCATTCCCCTTCTCTGCTACCGAGAGAACCTCCTGTCTGACGGGCCAGCTTGGCCCCTGCCCCACTCACCACGGAGGGGGGCACTGCGGAAGGGCTGGGGGCTGCAAGGTGGCACTTTTCTGGGGGGTCAAGCTGTGCCCGGCACAAAAGACAAAGTTACTGGGATCTCCTCCCCCCCCCGGCCAGGGTCGACACTCTGGAAACTTTTCCACACTGCCCGCCCCAGTGGAAATCAGACCCCGGGGTGGGGTTTCTCGGAGTTTTTTCCCGGGGGAGACGCGTGGCTCCTCTTTCCCTCCCTGCCCCCCCCTTTCCTGGCTGGCAAGGCGGCCTTTGCTGGGGGAGAGGCATTGTAAATAATAAATAAATAATTTTATGGTTGGGGATCACCACAACATGAGGAACTGTATTAAAGGGTCGCGGCATTAGGAAGGTTGAGAACCGCTGTCTTAAAATTTCCCATTGAAATTCAATAAACCCTTAAGTTGCCAAATCACACACACACACTCTTGTCATTGTTATCATTGTAACCGGTCTGTTTACACAATTGCTACAAAGTCATGATTGTGTCATTATTGCCATGAACATAACTCCCTTTGCCTCCAGAAAAAAAGAAACCTGGTTTAATGGACATTAAACCTCCTCCTAAAGAGGAGAAAGAAGCCCATTCTATTGATGACTGCAGTAAGAGTGAAGGAGATTTCCACAATGTTTGGAAAAGAGAACCAGTAGATTATATTAAGTATAGCTAAGAAAGTAGATGATATGGAATATACTTCATTATCCACATTCATATATTACCTGATGGACACATTTCTATCTTAATGAAGGTCTCACACCCCAAAATACAGGATACTGGGATATTCAGTCTATATCAGGTTTCCAATGCACAAATGGGGAGGGGCGCATACTTTATCAGAAAAAGAACCTCCCAAACCCATCAAATAAGCTTTCTGACCCTCAAATAAAGTTTAAAACTTAAAATAAGAGACACCTGACATTCCTAACTCCATCTCATTCTTCCTGTCTTATTTCTCCTTCAAAGTACAGTTTAGCATTTTCAAAATGGTAGTGTGTGGGTTGCATAAAGCAGCTTGTGCACTTTTATGCTGAGGAGTATGCAAATGCATAGACAACATCCGGCTCATATCTGGTATATAAACTCGCTGTTAGGTTATGTCCAAAAACCCAACTCTGCAGGTCCTGTAACCAATTTTTGATTATTCTGCCACAAAGTGAAAGAAGAGGAGATGATTTTTCAGCTTCAGCTCCTTTTCGTCTTAGCAGTTTTGAAAGGTATTTTTCCCCTTTCAAAGAGGGGGCACTATTAAATTTTACATTTTACAGTCTGAAATATAATTTTAGTTCTTTTCTTTCAGAGGTCCAGTCAGCAGTCCAATTGGAGGAATCTGGAGGGGATGTGAAAAAGCCAGGCGAGTCCCTTCGGCTCTCCTGTAAAGCCTCTGGGTTCACCTTCAGCAGCTACTACATGGACTGGGTGAGACAAGCTCCTGGAAAGGGCCTGGAATGGGTTGCACATATGCACCCAACAGATGCAGTGTACATTTTCTACTCTGATGCAGTCAAAGGGCGCTTCACCATCTCCAGGGACAACTCAAACAGCCTGCTGTTCTTACAAATGAACAGCCTGAAACCAGAGGACACAGCTGTGTATTACTGTACAAGACACACAGTGAGGGAAGTTAATCAGGAATGGAGTAAAAAACTTTCTTTAGATAATATTATAACCTTCCTGCTGAGAGGAAGAAAAGCAGTGGTTTGAGGCCTGACACAATGTCTCAAGAGGTATTCTATCTCCCTGGGGGAACAATTCATGATGTAACAGGGAGGCTGACAAGACTCATGAAACCCAATGATTTTTACCCCTTCTTTTTGGTCCACAGGGGAACCAATGACAATACAAGGTGCAGCCATCAGGTTATCACGAGGGATTATGGGGCTTTGAGTAGGAAGCTGAAGGACAGGCTTTCATTTCATCACTCTTATCCCCATTGAACAACATAGCCTGGGAAGGGAGAGAAGAAGAGTGGAGGGGAACAAATGGGTCTGCAGATGGTGTCACTGGTAACATTTTGGCTTTTTGTGCCATGGCTTGCAGTTCCATGAAGATGGACTTCTGGCAAGTGATGGGTTCCACCTCACAACATTTGGCAGAAACATTTTTGCCAAGCGTCTCACAAACCTGATCAGGAGAGCTTTGAATTATATATATATGGGAAGAGGGAAATAGTATTCTTGAGGGTAAGAGTTCCCAAGTGTTGGAGATAGCAGCCCAGATGTTATTGAGAGAAGTGAATAAAAAAAACTCCACAGGGAGGAAACAAAAACCAAAAATAAGCAGCTAAGAGGGAAGACCCATGGTTAGATGTCTCTACATTAATGCACAAAGCATGGGAAATGAGTGTGACAAACCTGAACTCTTAACACAGCAACACAAATATGATATAATATGTATCACTGGGTTCGCTGTCAGCAGCTGCTACATGTGCTGGTTGACATAAGCTCATAGAAAGGATCTGGAAGGGGTTGCACATGTGTATCTAACAGCTGACATTAACTACTCAAATGCAGTGAGAGAGCAATTCATCATCTCCAGGGACAATTCAAACAGCCTGCTATTTTTACAAATCAATGATGCTGTGTATTACTGTGCAAGATACAGAGTAAGGGAAGTGAAACAGGAGGTGAGCAAAAACCTTATTTGGAAAATATTTTTATTCATTTATTTAATTTATATCATGCCTTTCTCAAGGAAAGGACTGAAGGAAACTTGGAAACTTATCTGTTTGATCTCTCATTGTTTCTTGAAAAGAGGAAAAACATAACCTTTTGCTAATTGTTGTTGATGTGTGCCTTCAAGTTGTTTCTAATTTATGGCGACCCGAAGGCAAACCTATCATGGAGTCTTCTGGAGCTGAGAGTGTGTGACACACCCAAAGTCAGCTAGTGGTTTCCACGGCCTAGCAGGAGTTGAATTCTGGTCTCCTGGGTTCAACACTTAAACCACTACTCTACACTGGCTGCATTACATGGTCAGAAATGGAGACAGTGAGCATAAAGTCTATGCACCAATGAACCTTATAGATACATTGGCAAAAAGGAATTTATTCCAAGTAGGGATGGGACGAATCCAGAATTTTCCAAATCCGAATCCGGATCTGAATCCCTGGAAGTTTCTGGGAATCCACATATCTTTTGAATCCTTTTTTTAGAAAAGAATTTTTTAAAAAACAACTTTTTAAAAAACTTTTACACTTTTTTAAAACAAACCTTTTTTTTAAAAAAAAAAAAAGCAACAACTATTTTTTGGTTGGTGTATTCAAAATATTCAGTTCACCTATTTTTGCACAGGGATTCAGATTCACGAATATTGAATCCTTGCCGAGGATTCGAGGATTTGGTTGGCCCATCCCTAATTTCAAGGGAGTACTCAGCTCATTTGAAATATGGCATTGGAGGAAAGTTCTACAGATACTGTGGATTGCCAAAAAAGATAAACAAATAGTTCTTAGAGCAAACCAGGCCTGAATTGTCACTAGAAGTAGAGATGACTAAACTGAGGCTATAGTGCTTTGGAGGTATCATGGGATAAAGTGATTTGAAAACAGAAGAAATGCTTGGAAAAGTGAAAGTTAATAGGGAAAGAAGACTACATTACAGACTTAATTAAGGAAGCCACAGACATCCTGAGTTTGCGAGACCTGAGCAGGCAGTTGATGACCAGGAATCAGGATGAACTTCATATTCATAGGGTTGCCATAAATTGAAGTTAACTTGACAGCAAACAACAGTGACAAACACCCTGCAATAGACTGTTCTACAATTATGCTGGTCTGAACTTGGTATGGGTGCCCTTTTGTTATGAATGGTGTCTGTGAGATATAGAGTTCATCTTTGTTGGGATGCTGACTTTTCCTGTTCCCCAGTCAAACTTCCTAGGAACGTGTGCCATGCAGTTGAAAGATGCAGCCCAAGCTCGTGGCCCTAATTGAATATAAAACAGGGATAGCGCAATTGGATCATGGAATTCCATCTCCATACAGCAAAGTAGAGTTCACCAACAGCAATACCAGGGACCCATAACACACATGTCAGTCCATGCACCATAGGGTTACAATTTTCTTCTTTTTGCTAACTTACAATAAGCCTTGGAAACACATGTTGAGGAAGCTGAAATGAACACCTGAAATAATCAGTGATTACCCTTGCCCACTTAATCCCTCCCCCCACAAATTCTAGCCAGACAGCCATATCTTAAGTAAAATTACTGTCTAGAAAACCAAGGAAATGTCCATGAAGTGAGGAATTAAACTAATGGACGTGCTACAAAAGAAAAAGTGTCACTTTGGGGCTAGTAGTCTTTATGGCTCAGCAGAATGCTGTAGATCTGCAGGTAGAACTAGGTTACGACTGCCCATTCAGACACACAGAGAGATTTATTGTAGAGCTTCTGTAGCTCCCCAGCTGTTCTGCACCTGGTGGTATTGGGGAATTGGAGAAGCAACCGACTATATTCACCTAGCCAGATGTGAAATTATGATATCATAGAATCATAGAGTCATAGAAATGTAGAGTTGGAAGAGACCAGAGGGGCCATCCAGTCCAACCCTCTGCCATGCAGGAACACCCTCAAAGCACTCCCAACACATGGTCATCTAGCCTCCGAGGCAGCATATTCCACTGCCGGACAGCCCTGACTGTCAGGAAGTTCTTCCAGAGGTTTAAGTGGAATCGCCTTTCCTGTAGCTTGAATCCATTGCTCCTTGTCCTGGTCTCTGGAGCAGCAGAAAAAAAGTCCTCTCCTTCCTCCACTTGGCATCCCTTCAAATATTTAAACATGGCTATCATGTCCCCTCTTAACTTTCTCTTCTGCAGACTAAACATACCCAGCTCTTTAAGTCTATCCTCATAGGGCATGGCTTCCAGGCCCCTCACCATTTTGGTCACCCTCCTCTGGACTTGCTCCAGCTTGTCAATATCCTTCTTGAGTTGGGGTGCCCAGAACTGGACACAGTATTCAAGATGAGGTCTAACCAAAGTAGAGTAGAGTGGTACCAGTACCTCCTTCAATCTTATAAGGGTCCTCCTGAGGCCTCAGCAGGTGGGGATTTGGGTCAATGTGGAGGTAGGAAGGAATATCAATCTTTCCAGAAAATAATACTTCAGTGAAACAGTGGGGGAAAAAAGAGTTGTCTTTGGTCTTTCTTCTCTCTCTCTCTCTGAGTATGTGTGTGGATGTATATATAGCCATTGTTTCAATAAGGGAGTTGTTCAAAGATTTGTACCAGATTTTTTCCTTATTCTGCACAAAATTCATTCATGTACAAATTTTATGCAGAATTAGTCCCAAACAGGTATGAATCTTTTCACAACCCGCTTGCTGAAATAGCTTTATTGGCTACCAAGCTGTCTCCAGCCACAACTCAAAATTTTGGTTCTGACCTGTAATGGCCTGCATGGCTTAGATTCAAATTGTCTTTCAGTCCATGTCTTCCAATATGACTCTCCCTGACTCTTGTAATCATTGGGAGGACTTTCTTTCAGTCTCCCCGTTCTCAGAGGCTTGCCTAAGGAGGACACAGGAACAATATTCCTAAACTATTGAACATACTCCTGGGAAAGCTCAGTTTTCTCCCTTTCACCATCTTTTCCAATAGACAGATTAAAAAATAAACAGGTTTTCAAGTTTTAACTAGTTGAATCAGAAGGATTTTTCTGATGAGGAGTCCTGTATTTTTTACCGTGGTTTTTAATATGTTTAAATTAATGTTTTAATGGGATTCTTTCTTTAATGGGTTTTTAAACCATTGCATTATATGTTGTTTTAGCTATATATTTTTTTAACTTACATTGTGATCAACTTTGAGTCCCATATTTGGAGAAAGGTAGGATATAAATTAATTAAACAAGTAAAAGTACTATAACAAAGAATACTCCATGGTGGGGAAAGGTGAATAGAAGCTGCACAATACAGCTGGAAGAACATCTCAGTCCAAGATAGGAATTGTACAACTTTCCAGATGTAATTGATTGGTAACTTTATGCATTTCTTACTATCAGTTATGCTGTGTAAGGTTTCTAGGAATCACACAGTGGTTTAAGCATTGGGCTAACTAAGTCTTTGCTCCAGTTCCTAATTTTGAAACTGTTGGCTGACTTCTTATATGTGGCTTTCAGCATAATGTTCTTCCCCAAAAGACTCCCCAGATATGTGTATTGTTTAATTGCCGGCTGCACAGCAGGTCATAGATAGATAGGCAACACAAAGCATTTTTCTTTGTTCCTCCAGTGGAAACACCTATGGGAATCAGAACAGTAAAAGGATGGTGGAAAATGAATTGTAGAGCATGGTGGAACCCAAAAAATGCTCTCCTGGAAGTTGAAATGGAGAGAATGACCACCCAATTAAAGTTTGTATTGCTTTAATTGTTCTATGGGTGTATTTGAGTGTGTGTGCACATGAAATTATAGTGTCACTGGATAAGCCCCTTCATGACCAGTAGTCTGAGAAAGTTTCCCATTTCACTATTGGTCTCTCTCTCTCTCTCTCTCTCTGACAGGAATCCCTTAAAATGGGAGATTTTGTCATGAAGCCACAACATTTTGATCAGTTCTGCAGGAAAAATATTCTTCACGTTTTCTTCGACTGGTTAGCTAGAAAACTGTGATCCAGAAAGAGGGATTTATGCAGTCTTTATAATAAGCAGCCCATGCAAATCAGTTTAATGGTCACCTTCTTAAAGCCTGCAGCCTTACCCACTCAGAGTCAAATTACTTAAGTCCCATTCAGGAGTTAATTCCAGAAGCCGTCCAAACAGCCAAAGACATGATCCTTTGTCTGAGCCTCTTTCTTTTCTTTGGTCTCCTCTCAGGTAATTGTAATGCCATCAGGAAAACCAAAGACTTATACATTTTTCTTCTGCAGAAGGATCACTGATTGCCCAATTGATTTTCATTTTCAGGTTGCCATCCAGCAGTTCAACTGGTGGAAACCGGAGGGAAAATTGTTGCACCAGGAGGCACCCTCCGCCTTTCCTGCAAGGCTTCAGGATTCACATTTACTGACTACAACATGGACTGGATTCGTCAGCCCCCAGGGAAAGGACTTGAATGGATCGCTGAAATAAGCAGTGGAAGTAGTCAGTGGTACAACTCCAAGTTCCAGGGGAGATTCACCATTTCCAGAGACAACTCTCAAAGTTCAATATACCTGCAGATGACAAACTTAGAGCCTGAAGACTCTGCCATGTATTACTGTGCAAGAGGCACAGTGGCAACTTCTCTTTTGCAACCTGTACAATAACCTCAGAGGCCTGTTGCAGAGACTGTGAAATAGAAAACACAGCCTTACCCACAGACGCTGTGAAAGGAAAGGAAAATATGAAATGATAGTGGAACACCATTACATCTAAGTGGTCTGACAAGGCTTGGAAAACTGTAATGGATTGAAACTTGATACTTTTTAGTCAACCTTCGGAATGAAGATATGTATTTGATTATTTTATTTTTGTATTAAAAACTATCCCAATGGGGAAACTTAAAAACTTTCCCCACTAAGGAAAATTAGTTTATATGAAAGACACATGATTACAGTTCTGTTGGTTCAGCAGGTAGATAGATAAATAGATTTAAGGGCTTGACTCCAGTCAGCACTAACAACAGAACTAAGGTTGTGGTTTTTCTTTGCAGAAAAGGGCTGAAATCCTTTGGGACACAGGCATAAAGTTAGGGCTATTATATCTCTCAATGTGGTCTGGAGCGAATTCTGCAAGGAGATTCTTGCTACCTCCTTAGGCAATCCCAAGGCACACAACTTACATACCAATGCCTGCATGACTCCTTGTGAAGTCACTGACACTTCACTTGATGCCAGGGCACCCTAAACTCTTGTTCTCCAACTTCCCAAAAGAGAGAAGTAGGGGCATGACATTTTCTTACTCCTTAAAACACATAGGTCACAGAGTGCTTGAGGTTTTAGCTAGGTGGGTGACTGCTGTTTTTCTGAAAACTGTTATCTCTCCCCACAAAGACTTTCCCATTGTTGTCTCTGAAGTCAAGGTATGGCTGTTTTCCTTTCTACCCTCTAGACTGAACAGCATTGCTTAGCTACTCAATGAAGTCCTTTAATCATACTTTTGTGTTTGTGTGGATTTCCAACCTACTAACGTCAAGGTAAAGTTGCTTTTGCTTTAAGCTAAGATGTAGGAATGTCACCTTTTCTCAGGGGTGAACATGTAGAATATGCATCCATACTCAGTGACTACAGTTATGATTACCAAGAAGGAAAATGTGGGTTCAGTAGCCCAATCAGGCAGGAAGAATCCCCCACCTTAATCTGAGAAGATTATCAGAGAAGATAGAGATTGCAAGGACAGGTGGGATGTAATGAATGCTAAGGTTTTTTCCTGTCATCTTTTAGAAAATATATCCTTACATAAAAAAGAAAAGTTAGCCTGGGACCTCATCCTGGATAGTGAAAAACGCAGTTCTCAAGGGGCTGGGGTGACTTGTAACCTCAAATAAAGCAGCAAGGATTTTTTTGTCTGGGTTTTGCTGCCTTTGTTTGCCGCCAACTCATGGCTGGAGCGGAAAGTGGGTTGAGAGCCTAAATTGTCTCTTTAAAACAAATCTCTAAAGAAAGCAAAACGATATTAGAGATTAGAGATGTAATTCTTTGCTAAGTTTCTTCTTGAAGATTGCAATGAGAAATTTCAGCAATTTCTTCCCACCCCACAGAAACCTTAAAAAACTTAATGGTTTTCAAAGGCTGTTCACAATCTGGGATTTATTCTTTTCAAAATTTGCAGGTGGTTGGTTTGTGCAGAAAACATTTTATGCACAGGAAGTTACATTTTTCTTTGAAGAAAATGATATTTCAGTGGAGAAATAAACATTGATTCATGTGCAGAAAATGCTGTTTTGTGTACAGAAAATGATGTTTTCTATGCAAATCAACTTTGTGCATATGTAACATGGAATAAATCCCCTATTACAGCATTTTCTGCACAGGATTCCAAAGGTTTGTCATTTGGTATTTATTCATAGCAACCTTCCTTTTTATGGATGTATTTATGCAAAGCCAGCAACCTGTTTACTTCCTCCCTAAACATTTAAAGCTTCTCACTTCACACAGACTTCTTAGCACAATAGACAGAGTTTCCCTTTGAAACTCGATCCCATCCCAGCACTATGTTCCTTTTATTGCCATTACTCACTGCAATGGCTGCTTCCAGCTCATATATGTTGAGTTTTAGCCTTGATTCTCTGGGACACTAATTTAGGGCTTGTTACAAAAAAACATTTTGGCTGGGAGTTGGTGCTGATGTTTCCCTGACTCAAGTCAATTTCTCTTCTACCAGGTGTCAAGTGGTGCTGACTCAGTCAAACTTATATTGAAAAAGAAAAAAAAAAACCCTGGAGAACGTACAAATTGACCAGTGTCACAAGTGAGCTCATTCTTAGTGGCATGTCCAATTGGAAGAACCTGGAGGGGGTGTGAAAAAGTCAGGCAAGTCCCTCCAGCTGTCCCCAAGGCCTCTGGGTTCACCTTCAGCAGCTACTACATGGGCTGGGTGAGACAAGCTCCAGGAAGGGCCTGGAATGGATTGCAACTATGCATCCAACAAATGCAATATACATTTACTAATCTGATGCAGAGAAAGGGTGCTTCACCATCTCCAGGGACAATTCAAACAGCCTGCTATTTTTACAAATGAACAGCCTGAAACCAGAGTACACTGCTGTGTATTACTGTGCAAGAGACACAGTGAGGGAAGTGAATCAGTGGCTGAAAAAAACCCTTCTTTTGATAATATGTTAGCCTTCCTGCTCAGGGGAATAGAAGCAGAGGTTTGTGGGCCTGACACAATGTCTCCAGAAGTGTGCTGTCTCCCTGGGGTAATAACCTGAGATGTAATAGAGAGACTGCTAAGCCCACTGACTATTACCCTTTTTTTTTTTCTGGTCCAGATGGGAACCGTTGACAATCCAAGGGATAGCCATCAGGATATCACAAGGGATTACAAGGCTTTGGGTAAGAAGCTGAAGGACAGGGTTACATTTCATCCCTCTTATCCCCATTGAACAACATAGCCCAGGAAGGGAAAGAAGAATACTGGAGGTGAACAAATGGGTCTGTATATTTTTTTTTATTGTTATTTATTTATTTATATGCCGCCTCTCCATATGGATCAGGCGGCAACAATTTAGCATGTATTTCGAAACATTTTTTCTATACATGCCCCCAACAAGCTGGGTACTCATTTTACCGACCTGCGAAAGGATGGAAGGCTGAGTCAACCTTGGGGCCCGGCAGGATCGAACTCACAACCTTGTGGTTTGTGGCTTGCAGTACTGGCATTTAACCACTGTGCCACCAGGGCTCCCTGGTGTCACTGGGAACAATTTGGCTTCTTGGACCATCGTCTCCAATTCCACGAAGATGGACGTCTGACAAAGGATGGGCTCCATGTCACAGCATATGGCAGGAACTTGTTTGCCAACAGTTTCACAACTCTCATCAGGAAAGCTTGAAAATGAGATATGTCAGAAAGGGAAATAGTATTCTTGAGGGGAAGAGGTCATGAAGTGCTGGAGACAATAGCCCAAATGTTCTAGAGAAAACTGAGTAAAGAGTACAGGAACCCCACAGAGAGGAAATAAAAACCAAAAATAAGCAGCTAAGGAAAATGGCCCATGGGTTCACATGTCTCTACAATAATGCACAGAGCATGGGAAATAAGCAAGATAAACGTTAACTTTTAAGACAGAAAAACAAATATGATATGCATCATGGAAAGCTTGTAGGATGAGTGTCATGATTGGAGTGTAGTAATAGAGGAGTATAATCTATTTTAGATAAATAGACCAAACAGAAAAGAAGGAAGCATAGCATTATATCTCCAGGATGTCCACACCTGTGAAGAGATCCATGATTTAAATCCTGGAAGCCTGATTGAGATCATCACATGAAGTAGGTCTGACCCAGTCCACTCCAGCTGCAGACGTCCTCCCTGGAGGACGCCTGCCCCGTTTTAAAAACCCTGTGTGGAAATGGCCTATGACCGCAAATTAGTCATGCCTGTGACACTACCTCCACAATAGTAACTCTCCCCTGAATCTACGTTAGTGGGCATCAGCTGCAAGGGGAGAAAGAGGTTCAATCTTTTGGTGATCAAAGGAAGAGCAAATGGTGTTTCCATCAGGTTTGGGGAGTCAGGCCAAAAGAGACTACTTAAATATACTTAACTACTTAACTATGTAGTTAGGAAAGAATTCTAGCTGGTATTTTCTGTATCGAAAAGGCTGGATGATATCCTGTGAATCAGTTATGGTGTCATTAAGTTAGGTCTCCAAACTTACAACTGTTTCCAATCTACATTTGTAATCATGATATCATTGCCATGATTGTAAATGCAGGAATACAGAACTGAAGCACTTCAGAGGGATGACGGTCCAACCTCTGTTTAAAAAGCTACAAAGAAGAAGGGAATCCCATCCTCTGAAGCATTCTGTTCTACTATTAAACAGCTCTTGAAGTAAATAAGTTCTTCTTTATGCTTAGATGGAATTCTCTTTTCTTGGCAATCTGAATCCACCAGGTTCATGTTCTAGTCTCTAAAGCAGCACAAAGCAAGTAACAGAAGAGACAAGGTGATTAGGCAGTGACATAGACTTGAGTCAACTGACTCAGACTCAAGTTGACTAAGTTGCTTCAGTGCCTTGACTTGGGAATAAATGATAAATAAATAAATGACTTGACTTGAGACTTGTATATTTTTAGTGACTGACTTGCTGCCCTTGATTCAGTAACATATTACATTCATCCAGAAACCCTATGACTTTGAACAATGCTTCCATCTCTTTTTATCTACTGGTCCCATGACAATCTCTCTCAAGCCTAAAGTGTGGACACATTTCTCAGAGGGAAACAGCAAACAGGTTAGGCAATGGGCTTGAGGTGAGCTTGAGGTTTGCTCAGCAGCCTGCTGCATATCAGATCAGCCTTCCAAAACTTTTCCTAAGAGCAGAAGACAAGACTTGCCCCCAGAGTGCAGGATGCATTTCTCAGAAGGGAAACAGCAAATGTGTTAGGCAACAGACTTGAGAAGGAAGGATCCTTCTTTCTAAAGCTTTTGAAGCTTCAGTAATGGGGAGTAAGAAGGACCCTATTCCCCACTTCTGAAAAAGCCCTCAGCTTCAGAAATGGGAAGCAAGAAAGATCCTATTCTCTGCTTCTAAAGCTGTAGATGGCAAAAATGCAAATGTGGAGGGCAAACTGTGCTTAAATTGCTAAAACTGACTTTATTCGACTGTCCAGAAATTCTGGAACAGAGGTTGGAGTATAAAGTTGGCTTCCAGACTTGAGACCTGACTTGAGACTTGGAACAAAAGACTTAAATACATCACTGTGATTCAGATTAGTGAGGTGTCACGGATCTTAGGCAAATCGTAGCTCCTCCCTTTTGCAGAAAGACTGACATGCTGGATTCTCAATGTTTGTCATGTGCTATTAATACTGACCTCTTGTTTTCGTTGATGGATTTATGCAAAACCAAGGACACACTGATTTCCTTCTTAAACTCTCAAAGCTTCCCACCTCACATAGGCTTCTCAGCACAGGACAAAGAGTCTTTTTGATATCCAATCTGTCCTTCTACCATGCTGCCCTTGCTACCCATAGTCATCGCATTGACTGCCTCCTGCTCATGTATGCTGTGCTTTGATTCTCAGTGACACTGAATCTGGGGTTGATAGAATAACTATTAGCTGGGTTGTGTTGTTGCCGTTTCTCCTGATTCAAGTCTGTTTCTCTTCTACCAGGTGTCTTCTCACAAGTGGTGCTGATCCAGTCAGACTCAGTATTGAAAAAACCTGGAGAATCCCATAAACTGACATGTGGTACAAGTGGGTTTGCTCTTAGCAGCACCTTGATGGGCTGGGTCCGACAGAAACCAAGCAGAGGATTAGAATGGCTTATATCATATTATAGTAGTGGGAGCAACTATTATTCCCCTACAATCCAGCTTCCAAAGATAGAACCAACTTCTATCTGGAAATGAACAATCTAAAAGCAGAAGACACTGCAGTCTATTACTGTGCAAAGACATAGTGAAAGAGATTTCAGCAGATCTCAGACAAAAACCGTTACCTGCATTAATTTTAGGCACCAGAGGGGGCATTAGATAGCCATAAATGAGAGACTCAGAAAGTAGTGGAGATTATACCAAGGAAGGGCAAGATTCAATAGCAATTATTCAAAACTTTATTCATATGTTCAGATCCAACCTGCCTTTCTTTATAGATGCTCAGTGATGGCCTGATCTCATTTCACTTTGCTTCAGGGATTCATTGGAAGGCATTTGGGCTGAAATAATGAAGCAAAATAAAGGAAGATTGTGAAGAAGAATTCTGGCAAGTAACCAGAACTAGTCAGACAGGGGAAGTCATAGGGAGAATCTAGCATATTGGGGAAGGGACAAAATATTCTGGGATGGAGGGAAGATTATATTAATTAGAGTATTTATAACCTACACTATTCCAAGAGGTCTGTGTTCAGGGAATAATTAGTAAACTCACCTTAAAATAACCTAAAACCATTCTAAGATCTCACTTGCATACTCAAAACCCAATCTGCAAACTGTTAAAGGAAATTGATTTATTTGATTTATTATCCTCTGCACAGAACCCAAGGTGGCTTGTAACATAGATTAAAAAGAAGTGTGGGAGTTGGTAATCCCAGTTCCCACACAGTCATAATGCAATTGAGTCTTCTACCTAATCCTGCAGTCAATTCCAGCAAACCAAAGGGGGTTATTCTCTTCTTCCAGGTCACCGGTAACATATGTGATCCTTCAAATGAGGGAAGAATACTTTCTATCTAGTAATACATTACTGGGAAACTTAGAAGAATAGGCATATTTTTAGGGTGAAGAGGCCATCCTACAGAATTCACAACAATGTAATATCTGCATTTGCTTCTATTGCAATGTTAAGAACAAAGGCCATTTCTGCATGGGCTTAAAGAAATGGTGCAGAGTCCTCCAGGGAGGATGTCTGCACCTGGGAGTGGGCTGTGTCGGACCTACTTAGTGTAGTTCCGTATCTCAGCCCACTTCGGAATGACACAAAGTGATTGTCCAGCGTGCTTTTGAAAGACCACTTGAAACAGGTCTTTCAAAAGCATGGAGCACACCAATCCGTGCCCATGCTCCGGTGCAGATTTGCAGGCTTGCACCAGTGCGAGCCTGCCATCTGCCGGGAGTGGGCTTTAGGCTGGCAAGCTTCAGCAGTTGGTGGAGAGCATCGACCAACCAGAAGCTGCCATTTTCATCCTTGGAGCAATGCGGAGCGGTTGGCATGCACTGCTCTGGACCAGCCTGGACCCAAGTGTGGAGCCAAGAAGTCTGGTAAGTACCAGCAAGGGACGATTCCATCGCCCTGTGTGGAAATGGCCAAAGTAGGACTAACTACATATGACCAAAATCTGTCCTAGGTATGAAACCAACATAGGTAGAGACATCATAGCAGTTTTTTCCATTACTCCACAGCTATATTTTCTTTAATATTAACTTAAATCTTCCTTCCTGTCCAATAGCATCAACTCACCAATCGTGTCTTCTTCATCTCCATAAATATGGCTCATAATTTTTCCTTCTAAACATTATGCAAATGTAGGCAAATGCCAACAGCCTCTGTTATTCTTCTATAGTTAAGAATATGCAAAGATACAAATAACTTCCTGTTCAGTTCTATGATATACAATTCCTGCGCCAGCTACAATCATATACACAGATATTGGTGATTGTCTATGAACATTTTTAGCCTCATTTTCTCCTGAGGATAAGAAAAATGTTATATTGGATCCATCTCCTTTTCTTGTTAACAGTTTGCCATGGTAGCTTTTGTTCTTTCAAATCAAGAGGACTGGGATGTTTCAGTTCTGTTTGCCTGAAAAGTGATTTTTGTGTATTTTCCTTCCAGATGTGCAATCAGAGATCCAGTTGGAGGAGTCTGGAGGAGGTTTGAGAAAGCCTGGAGAATCTGTCCACCTTTCCTGTCGAACCACTGGGTTCACCTTTAGCAGCTACTGGATGGAGTGGGTCAGACAGGCTCCTGGAAAGGGCCTGGAATGGGTTGCACGTATGCATCCAACAGATGCAGCTCACATTTACTACTCAAATGCAGTGAAAGGGCGCTTTGTCATCTCCCGAGACAATGCAAACAGTCTTTTGTATTTGCAAATGAACAGCCTGAAACCTGAGGACACCGCTGTGTACTACTGTGCAACAGACACAGTGAGAGGAAGTGAATGTGAAGCCAAGTAAAAACTCTCTTTTCCCTATGGGATTGTTCTACTCAGATTGATCTCTGCTGTGTCCAGAGGAAGCAATTGGGTGTGCCAATGGGAGTGCAATGCTGAAAATATCAGGGTCTTTCTATGCTCCCTTAAGCCCAGCTGTTGAGCCTTTTGCAAGGATAAATAAACATCAAGGACTTTGTAGCAGGTTATTCTCAAGAGTATGCAAGTTTCGTACTTCTCCTTTTGTTACCCTGACTTCTGGAGGCCCCGTGGGGGCCCCCTAATTCGCTCCAAGTTATAAAGTTAGGGAAATTAGCAGAGCACTGGCATTGGCAAAATGAGGGGCAGGGTAATCCAGCAGGATTTTTCATCCAACTGTACATGGTCAGGCCAAGCAAAAAGCCAGACAAATGTACCAAATAGATGAATTTTTTTGAAATGAATATAGTACTACACACTCACGCACTCATGCACTCATGTACTTATGCACATAGGGCCTATTAAGAAGGAAAAGAAGTGAAAAATGGATAGGGGATATAGCATGGGGAATGTACAGGTGGTGATACTGCACCTATCCTGAAGTCTTCATTCTGGGA
This sequence comes from Ctenosaura bakeri, assembly GCA_948474755.1. NCBI lineage: Eukaryota > Metazoa > Chordata > Lepidosauria > Squamata > Iguanidae > Ctenosaura > Ctenosaura bakeri. Next base: position 28,450 of record CAOLHI010005876.1, on the reverse strand, counting down.
AGTGGCGAGAAGAATGGAGCTCAGCAAAGACGGCTGAGGGAATTGCTCAACTAACAGAGTGCCAGTCTGCTAACGTAGCAGGGAGTTCTCCAAAGAGACCCTTAAAACCAGGACCACTTATAGGGCAGAAAGTACCTCAAGGGCAGGCCCTCTCCCGGGAAGAACAATGGCCAAAACAAAGGAAGAAATGCCAGACAATGGCAACTTAGTAGTTTGCATGATTGATTTATGCTGGGTTGCATGATTGGTTTATGTAGGTGGACCTCGCCTTGGATGATTTTCCAAAGTCAAAGTTGCTCAACCTGGAGAAAATGCAATAATCCCCTCAAGTTAGCTACTCGTGGCTGAGGATCCTTTGTTTATGTGGATTTGCACAGCCCGAGGTTTCCTTGGGCTACGTGACTGGGGATTTTCCTGGTCTTGACCTAGTTTCAGCCGCTCAACCTCTTTGCCTATGTGCCCACCTGGGCAACCTCTCTGGCATGGTAGGCATATCTGATACCAAATTTATAGTCCCCGGGATAGGATATGCCAGTGGAGTAACACTTTCATAGCCTTATTTGCAATGCATCTCTTTCATGGCAAGTTAGATCTGGAGTAGGGCTTATTTAATATCCTGAACCACTCTCCCATCCTTAAAATGTTGCTACCTACAGGTTAAAGAAGATGGAGTGAGACTTATTAAAAAAAAAAAAAAGAAAGAAACGTGGACAGCTAGCTTTTCTTTTCTCCACCAAAGGATCCTTTCTTCTGAAGAAAAGAGGTGAAAGAAGCTACTGGTAAATATCAAAGAATTACAAACTGTAGACAGTGCTGTTTGTATCTCCCAACCTTGTGAAATTATGTGACCAAGATTAGGGGATTTTACAACAAAAGCCTCATTTGGAAACAGGCTTACCCTTCAAATATTGAGTAAGTGTACCAGGTTCTCACCAAAGATCAAACTATCCCACCCATTCTGTTTGAAAATTCACCTAAGTTCTAGGCAAAACAAACTTTTCAAACACACTTTTTGCTAAAGTTAGAATGGCAAAATGTGTGGATCCTCAGCTCCTGGAAAACATGCCAAGTTGAGGATTAACCATTTTTCTTCTCTATCCCCGACATTGTTTTTTCCCTTTTCTCTAAGTTTTGTCCACTAGGGAGGGTAAACTGCAGAAGAGCTACAGTGGATAAATGTGCGAGTAGTGAAAAATGGAATAATAGAAGGATGAATGCAGATAAATGAAATGGCAGCTGGTAACTTCCATGTCACTGAAGCAGTAAATCTACTCCAGACAAGGTCTTTAAGGTACCTAACCTGTGGTGTGGACAGAGTTCAGGATCTGGAATAGCTCCTTTGAACTTTGGACCAAAATTTGGAGGGAATCTATTGTCCTTCTGAGTGGAAGTGACAGCTGGCACTGGCATTATGAGATTCTCTTCTTCAACTGTTTTAACCCATTCTTCTGGGTGCTGATAAAGCAACAAATACACATCAGCCAGTTGACCAGAAGGCTCCTTTAGCAACATAACAAGGTTCAGCTGCTTCATAAGACAAAACAGGAGCAGGAAATATGGTATCTTTGCTGATCTGAGGCCCCATCCCCTCCCTCTGAATTTGGACCTGAAAAAATTAAGAAAGAAGGGTGGTTCATTGTAAGCTCAAGTAAGTCCAAAGCTTGATTTTGGATGCAGAGTTGTTTAATAAAGACAATTAAAGTTGAAACTTTAGTTCTCATCACATAAAGACTGCCTTTAGCTGCCAATATCAATCACAAACAAGAAATAAGTATGAATCATGTAGAGATAGAATAGCACAATGATAAAGGGATCTTTGATTTTGTATGGATGCCTCTTCTACCATCTTTTTCACTGTTCTCTGGAATCTAAATTCCACTGATGTCATAACTGGAATCATGTGGGATCATTGCTTGGGGAACAGTTTGCATTTTCTTCTTGACTGTCTGCTTCAAATTCTTTAGTCAATGTCCTTCCCGCCAAGGATCATCACCTACCATGTCACATAAAACAGAATTACTTTCCCTCCCTAGTTTGGAAATAAGGAATACACCTGCCTCAATAGTTATGCACTTATTCATGTTCCACCTCCAAGGAAGACTAAGGCCATTTCCACACTACACTGTTATAGTGCTATTATTCCACTTTCAACATCCTGTGGAATTCCGAGGTTTGTAATTTCCTGAGGCCAAAGAGTTCTCTAAGTGCTGCTCCCTAAACTGCAAACCCCAGGATTCCATAGGATGTTGAAAGTGGAGCAATAGCACTTTAACAGTGTAGTGTGGAAATGGCCTAAGCATGACAGACAGAATTGGGAGACCAGGCTCATGAGAGCAGGCTAACCATGATACTTCCCACAAATTATATCTGCAAAAAAGTCCTCATGGACAGAACTTAGCCAGAGCTGCAGGTAGAAGGTCAAGGACAGGAATAGGATGAATGCCATTTCTAGACTGTCAGGATGGTAACCTGCTATTTTGTCACAAACTTTTTCCTCACTTTTGCTTCCCACAAGTGGGCACCATTGAGGAAAAGAAGAAAAAAAGGAATAGAAAATCCCACTCCTCATGAGGGAAATAAAGATGGCACACAAGCATGGATTCAGCTGCTAAATTGCTAATTTCCTCATGACTTTTGTTAACATTTAACAATGAATGTCTTTCTGAAGAGTCTGGGATTTACCCCAGCTCTGTCTTGAAAGATAAGAGAGCCCTAACATTTACCTCACACTTTAACTCATAGATACCTGTGTGTGCGCACACACACACACACACCTTTTAATTTGTAGACTGAACGGAAGGTCTGAGAATGCATCAATTTATCCAGCTTACTTTATACACTAACCTTCTTTTTTGTAGCTGGCACATTATCTTTGGGAAGGAAGAGAATGTGGAAGAAAGCCTTATTGTGCTACGTCCTGTATAGAAGTGCACATGGAATGTAGCAAAACAATGTAAGAGTGTATTTCCCGGTGATTCACAGCTGTACTATTATACTGGTATAACCTAGAGTGGTCGTGCCCCCCTACCAACAAAAAAGGATGCTGTTGGGAATGCATTGGTTGTAAACTGGAATTTAGAGTTGTTAATTCCTTCTAACATTGTCCCACTGCAATTATAATGTGATATTGAATGTGAAAGAAGTGATATGATACTTTGGGTCAAATGATTGTAAGTAAGGTTTTCTGAGGCTGAGAGTTTTGGATTCACCCAAAGACACCCAGTGGATTTCCATGGCTGAGCAGGGAACTCAACCCCAGTCTCCAGGGTTGTACTCTGAGGTCCAAACCACTACACTACATTGGTTCTCACTGAGGATATGTACTTATTTATACTTCATCTAAGAAGAAGACCCAATTTTACCAGAAATTCTTTATCTTGGTAATAACATAAAGCAATGTTCTATGCAGAGGATATGGTTTATTTTACACTTATCAAAAAGTACCTAATTCAAAGGAACTTGTCTTTGATATTTGTTCTTACAGGGAAGAGGCTTGACTGTGGAAGAAATAATTGAGTTAAATGCAGTAACAGTGCATTCTCAGTCTATGATAACAACACACACTCTCCAACTATCCAACTTTACATAAACAGCCCTGGATACTCCTCTGCCATTCCACTTGATCAACTGCTTTTGAAATATCCTAGTTTTTTTTTTTTTCTCTACCCCTCACTTTCCTTTTCATCCTTGGTTTGCTTCAATTGTGGCAAGCAGGAGGGGATAGACTCTTGTCCTTCCCAGTTGGTTTGGCCAAAGCAAACTGCTGCAGCCTCTCCTAGTTTTGAAATGAATACTTGTGTTGTGTGACCCCTAGTTTGGTTCTCCAGGTCAATGAAAACTTGTAAAAAGCAGGTGAAGGGAAAACCACTCTCAGGTTGCATGGCCAAACGTGTTGCTGTTCCCACCTGTTGAAGCACATGACATTATCAATAGAAGGGCAAATGAAACTGTTTGGGATGGATGTCTCTTTCTTCTTTCTTTCAAGCTACCATGAATGGAAATCACCTCAGTATTTCCTTCCATTGCTGAGTAGCAGAGTTTTGGTGACTTTTCAGTTAAACTTTCCTTCAGGTAAAGTAACCTGGACTTAATATCCATCCTTTACTCCTTACTGTATGTCTTTCTCATTTCACAAATCATATCAAGTGGCCTTCCAAAGTCTTGCACTGTTCATTTGTTTTGCAAAGTATGCAAATCCACAAACAGCTTCCTGTTGAGAACAGATCATATATTCATCCTACCCAGCTAGGCCCACAGACACAACACTGTGGGCCTTGACTCACTCCCTGTTTAACTGCATTCAAAGCAAAAGAAGTGGGAAAATGATATTTTGCCTTCACTTTGTTTTCCTTTTCTCACTTTTACGAGGTATTTTTTTCTTATTTTAAGTTAAAATGACTATTTAATCCCTAGTCTGACTTGAACATAACTGTAAGCTTTTTTTTTTTTTCCCCTTTCTAGATGTTCAATCAGAGGTAAAATTAGAAGAGTCTGGAGGGGGTGTAAAAAAGCCTGGAGACTCCCTTCAACTCTCTTGTAAAACCTCTGGCTTCACCCTGAGCAGCTATGAGATGAACTGGGTGAGACAAGCTCCTGGAAAGGGCTTGGAATGGGTGGCATATATAGGTACATTTCAACTCCCATTTACTACTCTGAAGCAGTTAAAGGACGCTTCACCATCTCCAGGGATGATTCCAATAGTCTGCTACATTTGCAAATGAACAACCTGAAAACAGAGGACACAGCTGTATATTACTGTGCAAGAGACACAGTGAAGGAAAGTGAAGATGAAGCCAAGCAAAAAACTGTAGTTTGTTATGAAAGCTCTCCCCTCAAAACCATCTGTGCTGTGCCAGTCATCTGTGATGATGGGGAACTGAGCAACATGACAGAAGATTCCTATGCTCCAGTGAGTCCAGCTTAGCCTTCAGGTGCTGAGTCCCACACACAAGAAAAATTCTCAAACTAGGTCAACATTATGAACTGCATGCCACTGTATTCCCAGAAGTATACTAGTGTTAAGTTATGGTTACTGGAAGAAGGAGTCTCAGGGGAATATGAAAATCTACATAGTGTCCATTTTCCTCTTCTGTTGAGGCTCCAGATTCACTTTAAGCATGCTTTCAGCATGTTCTACACAAGCCGAGTGAATCAAGGTCGAGGCGGAGAACTTGGACTGGACTTTGATTATGTGCGTGTATGTGTGTGCTGACAAACACACACCCTCAAGTCTCCCTTATGGTTCCACTGATATGAAATGGCACTTTACCATGCCAATTGGTGGAAATGTGTTACCTCAGTTTCTAAGCCAGACTTGAGGGATATTAGATATCACTTTGATATCAATAATTGTCCTTCTTTACCCATTCCTCTCCACGTGTTGCAAGGTCCCCCGGACAAGCTCGCAGACAGGTATGGCCACTAATCGCTGTAATATTCCCAACAAATACAGGCAGGCCCAAAATAGCCATCCCACCACTTTAGGAGACCTCAAAGGCAAGTGCTGTATTATGTATGCAGACTACTTACAAAGAACTCCCTGCCCTGAGCAGGCAGGTTGATGAGCCAAATACTCATCTGTCAGGCACTCTGCGTTTGCATACTGGCTACTCTATTGACAATTCAGACAACTCAATCATGCTAAATTCTGACCTTTCGGAGGCTTTGTCTCCAGCCCGAAACTCATTGTTTTCCCCAAGTACGGGCTAGCCTGTGGCCACATTTTCCCCTATTAAAAAACCCTGACTTTGAGAGCTTCCTTGGATAGCTCCTGACTTCCATCCTGCCTTGCTGCTGCTTTGCTTGGTGAGCCTTCCCCTCAGTCCCGCATACTGTGAACTTCATATCTACGAACTCTACCTCCAGACTACCCAGGTTTCAGGATAGGTGTAGTATTACCCAAACCAACAAGCTCCTCTACAAATCCCTCTATCCCACTCCAACCTTTATTTCCATAGTTATCTGTGTGAGTGTGCTGCATACACTTTTTGATTGTATTTCAATAAAAACAATTATTATATTCACTTCTGTTTGCTCCTTGACTCGGCCTGACCCAGTAGACATTGGGTAAAAGATCTTGCTCCGTTGCCCTGCCTCTCGCATTGCTAGCTTGTGCTCTTGGCTAAGTTCCCCAACTTGTGTAATTTTGAGCTCATTTAGGTGTCCCTCCTGGGACCCCCAGAAATCAGGGTAACAAATGTGTTAAATTCTGAGGAGTCTCAAAGCCAATTGTCCTCCTTTGGGACAGTTCTGCTCTTTCCAAATGGGAACAGCACTTTCCCCTACAGTTAGCAGAACTGAAGCTTTATTCTAACAATATACAAACCTACACAAAAATTAACATTAGGTTCATTAGGAAAATTGTATCTTTAGTAATAAGAAAGTTTTATTAAGATGAGCTCCATATTTGGAAAAGAATGATGAGAAATGGATTCTGTAACACTTTATTGCATGGTTAAGGGGAAGGAGAATAAGGCTGTCTGCAGAAGAAACTGAAATCATCCCTAAGAGTATCAATCTATCTTATAGACTCTACAGACTTGGAAGCAACTAAAGTTTCCAGTTCTGAGGTCCAGCCACTGAATGTCAAGGCCTCTTCTCTGTTCTGAAGAGAGTGTGGAAGAATCTTAGGATAGAGTCTTTGTCTTGATCCAGGTCATGTACTCTGTGCAACTGTCTTTGATGCTTCATTTATAATTTAATTCAGCAATGGCACTTTCTGGGACAGTGCAGAGATTGAAAACAAACTGAAATAAAACAATTCTTCTCTGTCACTGTTGCATCAACAAACACCTGTCCAGCAGACCCACTCTAAAAGGTCTTTTTCACCTGATCAGTAAGAGAAGAATTCAGACCACTTGGAAGCATACTTTAAACTATTTGCCCAGCACTTTTTACACAAAAATCACTTGCATCTCTTCTTACATGTGCAATATAGTTGATACATATCCAATAGACGTAAGTTTGTGCTATGTACATGTCAAGAATGTGGGCAGGATGATTGGATTGGTAAGCACAACCGTACATGAACTGGAAACTTTCTCTTTGTGGTTCATTTATAAATCCAGAGGAGAATGATCAAATGAGTATAGGGAGTGGCTAATGCTTTTTTATTAGAGTTCCAACCTCCTTAACAGAGGAACAGGTAAGACCACTGTTGAAAAAACTCCCCAGAAGCCGACCGTATTGGGTAATAACCGATCTGTTACCAGTATCCCATTTCTGGGCAAGATACTGTACTGTGCAGTGGTGTTTCAACTCCAAGATTCCTCTGGTGATGTGAATTATTTAGATCCATTTCAATCCCTCTTCAGGTCTAGTTATAGGACGGAGATTGTTTTGATCATCTTCATAGATGATCTACACTGAGAAATGAATATGAGGAGCATGTTTCTGTTGGTTTTGCTGAACATTTCATTAGCTTCAGCACTACTGGCCACAGGATTCTGATAGTCAATATTGCTGGAATGGGACTTGAAGATATCATTTCGTTTTTTTCCCCTTCCTTCTGCAGGGGTAAGGCCAGAAGGTGGTTCTGCTGGATTGCTCTTGGATTTCTTGGCCATTTATCCTTTGAGGTTCTATTTTGTACCCTATACTGTTTCATACATACATGAAACTGCTGGGAGATGTTGTCTGAAGCTTTGGGCTCAGGTCATCAACAATAAATGATGATGTGATTTCATTGCTAATGCCAAACCCAAAGGGTAATGACCAAAACAGATGGCTTAAGGACATACTAATTCATGCCTAGTGAAGCTTACTTGATATCTTGAGCTCTCTCACACCATATACATCTTTCTTTGTGCAGGTGAAAAAAGTGCTCTACATTTTTGGACCAAAGTGAAGACAAGCAAGCATCTCCAAACCCTCTATCCCCCTATAGGGAAGAGAAGCTTCTTTCTGGAGACATGGGTGGAAAAAAGAATAGAGGTAAGGAAGATTCCTCCAGTTCCATTACAGCAGAGGCTAATGCAGGAGAATTAAAGCATTTTTGATGGGCATTCATTTTTCCTTTCACACATCTATCAAGAACAGAAAAGGTGCAAGCAGTTTCTTCCATTGCTGAGCAGCTCTAGCTTTTTTAAAGTCATCCTCAAATCTAGTCAGATTCCTTGTACTGATATCTTTTCTTGCTGTCAATAGCCCTAGATATCCCATGCCTTTCCCAAGGCTTTGACACTTTACAAAGAGATTCAGGTGTTCTGTATTGCATTTTTATCCTGAGGGTTATGCAAATACACAGACTACTGCCTTTTCAAAGCTGTCATATACTATTCCTGCATTAACTGCACCCATATCCTGTGTAGCTGTGACAGCTTTATGCTCAATTTATCTCTAAGCTAAAGACAAGATGACTTCTTGGTTTCATATCATTTTGTTCTTAGTCATTTTCCAAGGTAACATTTGAAATTAATATTCATATAATTTTAACATATAATGATGCTTGAAGTATAACTTTATTGTTTTCCTTCCAGATGTGCAGTCAGCAGTTCAACTGGAAGAATCTGGAGGGGATGTGAAAAGGCCAGGGGAGTCCCTCCGGCTCTCCTGCAAAGCCTCTGGCTTCACCTTCAGCAGCTACTGGATGAGCTGGGTGAGACAAGCCCCTGGGAAAGGTCTAGAATGGCTTGGTGAAATAAACCCATCCTCATCTACCATTACGCATGTAGATGCAGTGAAGAGGCGCTTCGCTATCTCCAGAGACAACTCCAACAGCCTGCTATATTTGCAAATGGACAGTCTAAAGCCTGAAGACACAGCTGTGTATTACTGCACTAGAGACACAGTGTGAGGAAGTGAATGTGAAACCAGACAAAAACCTTCTGTTGATTTTGGAGTCTCTGCAATCTGATCCATTTCTAGCCTGTCAAAAGGATGCAACAGAGTGCATTGTGGCAATGCAATCCACTTACACAAGGCTGACAGTATGTTGCTCACAAACCCTTCAGCAGCAGATTTCATATTTTATGATAATGTGTTCTCAACAACTATGGGTGATAATATTGTTCAGGATGTTATTTTATTCTAAGAACGTTCCAAAAGTTTCACATTGTGACATTAATTCTAAAGAAAGAATTTTTTAAAAAAAATCCAGCAGAAACTGACTGATCTGCCCATCTAGTCTGGCTTATTTTCCTCTTTATTCTTTTAAAGTTTTTACAAATTCTGGAGGTACCCTATTGCCCCTCTGACATAGAAGTGGCAACTGGAGGTGGTACAATAAGATTCCCTTCTCCCACAGCTTAACCCATTCTTCCAGCTGCCAATAAAGGAACAAACACACATCAGCCAACTGACCAGAATTTTTCTTTAGCAACACAAAAAGGCTCAGCTGCTTCTAAAGACAAAACCAAAGCAGAAAAAGGTAGTTCTACCTTTAGCTGCAATGAATAACAACAAACAGGAAAATAGTTTGAAAGTATAGGAATAAGTCAAATGGTATAGTAATGGGTTTATTTGTGGATGTGTATAGTTGCCTATTCCACTTTACTTTGTATTTCACATCTACCATTCTCTGGAATCTAAGTTCCAGTGATGTCACAAGGAGACATCAGCCAACTAGGCAGAGAGTTCTTTTTGCAAGACAATAAGGCTCACCTTTTTCCAGGACCAAGAAAAACTAGAGCATGTAGGCATCCACTTACTCCCTCTGAATTTGGAAATGAAAAACAAGGCAAATAGTGGCTCATTGAACATCTTCCCAAGTAAACCCACAGCCTGATTTTGGGTGCAGAGATCTTAAAAAAATAATAATAAAGCTGAAACTTTAATTGCTTCCCTACCCCAGGTTAATGAGACTAGACACACAACACTGAAGAAACAGCAACATCATTGGAGTAAATATTTACATTGTGTTGTCCAGTGAGTACAGCCAAAAGAGTGTGCAACATTATGTGGGACCAGCCAAAGCTAGGTGTCACCCCGGTGACCACCTCCTTAGCTTTCCTTTGGGTGAAATAGCTGGGCCACAAGGGCAAGCCAGTCCTACTGGGTTGTTCCCCAGCTGCGCTTAATAGGAATGTCAATACAAATGGCTCCCACCAAAGTCCCAGGACCCTTTTTGTAAAAGCATGTAATTCAGCTTAGCCTCAAGGGTATCTTCTTCCCCAACCCCTTGAGTCTCAGGACATTAAAGAGGAGGTTACAGAGAGTTACCCTACACCCAAAGGTGGTGCCAAAGGTAGACAATGGAGACTTATCTGCTTCTGTGCTACTTACCCATTGACAACTTATTTGATGACAGCACTCAAGACCAGTCACCCATTCCAATCAGTACAGTATAGGTTAAACCAAAAAAGAAAAAGGAAACAAAAAAAAAAGCCCCGCTGAAACAGAATGTGAAAAATTCCTACCCACCCTACGATGTTGACCACACAAGTCTCATACTCAAAGAATCATAGAATCACTGAGTTGGAAGAGACCACAGAAGCCATCCAGTCCAACCCCCTCACTATGCAGGAATACACATCAAAGCATTCCCAACAGATGGCCACCCAGCCTCTGTTTAAAAACTTTCAAAGGAGACTTCGCTAAACTCCAAGGCAGCATATTCCACTGCTGGACAGCTATGATGATCAGAAAGTTCTTCCTGAGGCTCAGGTAGAATCTCTTTTCCTGTAGTTTGAATTGATTGTTTCTCGTCCTAGTTTCTGGAGCAGTGGAAAACCCTCCCCAACATGACATCCCCTTCAAATATTTAAACATATCTATCATGTCTCCTCTTATTCTTCTCTCCTACAAACTAAACATACCCATTTCCCAAAGCTGTTCCTCATAGGACATGGCTTCCAGACCCTTCACCATTTTGGTTGCCCTCCTCTGGATATACTCTACCTTCCTTCTTGAAATGAAGGTTAGGAGGCTGGGTCACATTGCCAGAATCATCTAAGGCTATGTGGTAGACAAGGTGGTTTTAAATAGTCTCTCTCTCATTCCTCTCAAGTGATGCATCCTGGCATACACAACAGGCAGAAAGCATCCTGGTATCTTCTGGGAAGACACTAAAATACTACCCTCTCCCTCACAGCCATGGGTGAGAGGGTCCAGGAAGGCATTCTTATCACATGGAGTGGATTTTTAGCTGCCAGTACCAACCACAATCAAGAAAACAATCTAAACCATGTAAAAAGACAGAATAGTATAATGGTGGGTTGAATATAAATTCTTCTCCCACCACACTTTTCACATCACATCTACTATTCTCTGAAATCTAAACTCCTGTGAAGTCATAGCTGGAATCATGTCGGAACCATAGTTGGAGAAATAGATTGCACTTTCTTTTTGACACTCTGCTTAAAATTTTTCAGTCAACATACCGGTACTTCCCATCATGGCACCGCACCAACCACATCTTGGAAAACATAATTACTTTTTCCTCTCTAGTTTGGAAATGGGGCAGGCACCTTCCCTAGTAGTTGTGCAGTTATTCCTGTGCCATCTCCAGATGGAAGACTAAGAGTGACAGACAGGGTTCTTAGGTAGCTCCATGGTAGGGAAAGTAGGCCCCTCTCACATCAGAGCAGCCTAACCAGAAGATTTCCCACATATTATATTTGCAAGAAAATCCTCAAGGGCAGAACTTAGTCAGAGTGGCAGGTGGAAGGTAAGGGCAGGAACAGGGTGAACCCTATTTCTCAATTGTCAAGAAGGTAAAATGCTATTTTGTCACAATGCTTTTCCTCCTTTTGCTTCTCACAAGAGGGCACCATAGAGGTACAGAAGATCCCTGAAGAAAATTCCCCCACTCAAAAAGTAAATAAAGATGGGCAAAAAAGCATTCATTCAGCTGATAAATTCATAATTTCCTCATGGTTTTCTTGACAATTAAGAATGAATCTCATTCTTAAAAGTCTAAGATTTACCACAGTTCTCTATTGAAAGATGAGACAACTCTAACTTTCACCCTTCCTCGTGCTTTAACTCACTGTTAAGCAGAAAAAGATACATACACACACTCATATACTTTTTAATCTATTCACACAGTGTGACTAGAACATCCAACTTACTCATACATTGCCCTTGCTTTTTGGGGGCCAGTACATTACTACTCATGGGAAGGAAGAAAATATATAGGAAAGCCTTTTCATGCTATGTCCTCTATGGCAGTGTATCAGCAGTGCAGTTAAAACATTAGGTACTATAGAAGAACATATTCCCCACGGATTCACAGGTGTAATATCTTGCTAGGGTACCCTGATTTGCATTGTGGGCCAAAAAAAAAAAAATGATGGTGTTGGGAATACATTAGTTTTAGGCTGAATTTTGGGGTTGTCAATTCCTTATATCATGATCCTACACAGGTATAATGTAATTAGGAATGTGAAAGAAGTGATATGAGATTCGGAGCCAAATGATTGTTAGCCATTTTGGGAGAATGGTAGGATAGAAATTAAAAAAAAAAAACAATAGGAGTTGGTAATCCCCCTTACCAGAGAATTGAAATACAGTATCCTGCCTAACCCTATAGTGAATCATAGAACATCAAAGGAGGTTTGTCGCCATCTTGCAGGTAACCCAAAACACAAATGATCCTGGAACACAAGGAGGAATGCCTCTTGTCCAGCATCAAGAAAAAGAGATTGTTCCTGAACCATATAGATTCTAAAATGGGGAAAACATAAGAAAAAAAAAGTGGCAGCTTGGGTACAGCACCTCAAACATGGTTGAATGCCTTGAGATCCAAATCTAGACTTTGAAGAGCCTGGCACTCAAAGCCTTGGTTCTGACTCGATACTTTGACTAACAACATTCCTTCAAGTTCTTGCCCTCTCACATATGAGGCACTGTCAAAATGATAGGACACCATTATCAAAAATGAGAGAAAAGTCTCCCCCAGTAATTAATCTGTCAGCTGGACAGATTAATGAAATGGTGAGTAGCACTCAGCCTAGTGATCAGAAGAAAAGAATTGAGGGAGGAAATGAAATTGCTGTCTGCCTTCAAGTTGTTTCCAATTTATGGCAACTCTAACATGAACCTATCATGGAGATTTCTGGGGCTGAGAGTATGGGACATACCCAAGATCTCCCAGTAGGATTCCATTACTTAGCAGGGAATTGAACCCTGGTCTCCAGGGTCAAAGTCTGAGACTCAAACCACTACACCACATTGGCTTTCACTGAAGACATGTACTTATTTATACTTCATCTAAGAAGAAGACTACATCTTAACAGAAATCTCTTAGCTTGAAAGACATATTGTTACTCCACTGGAAAACCCTGACCAGGGGTCTACAATTTTGATATTAAAATATGATTCCATGTGCCTGAGAGGTCGCCTAGGTGGGCACATAGGCAGCAACAGTCAAATGATTGAAAACCAGGTCAGGGCAGTACAATCCCCAGTGCTGTAGCCCCAGAAGACTGCAAGCTGTGCAAACCCACAGTAGACAAAAGGGTCCTCAGCCCCTGAGAAGCTTCTTGGGGGGATTAGCATGTTTGCCCCAAGTTGAGCATTGATAATACCAGGCAAGGACAATTTACATAAAGTCACACCACAATCCAATGCAACTGAAGATCCTGAGACTTTGGCAACACCTTGTAATCTCATCATGCAAAGGAAGTTACTATTGTGGAGCTTCTTTCTGATTGCGACACTCATTGTTCTCCCTGGGAAAGGATTAGCCCTCCAGGTACTTTTTCCCCTACAAATAGTGCCAATTTTTGAGTGGTTCTTTGGATCACTCCCGGTCATCCCAGCAGACCATTTCTCCATCCATTGAGTAAGCCCCTCAGTCCTTTCTGTGCTGAGCTCCACTTCTCTGCTGTTTTTCCCAGACCAAGGACTGCAGGAAAAGGTGCAGTATTACCCCAGCTACAACCCCTTCAATATTTCCCCTATGCAGTTTCCTCTCTTTTGCTTCTTAATAGGTCTTGAGTGAGTGTGTGAGTGATTGTGTTGGTGTGTGAGACTTTCATTCAATAAAAACATCTATTAGACATTTTCGTTTGGTTTTTGGCTTGGCCTGACCCCATAAAAACTGGGTAAAAAGACCTCTCTAGGTTACCTTGCCTCTCACATTGCTATTGCTCGTGCTCTGGCTAGTTTCCATTCCCTATCACATAGAGCGCATTAAGGCATCCCCCAAGGGACCAAAGAAATCAGAGTAACAATATAAAGTGATCTGTTTAGAGGATGTAGTTTCTTTTTACATTTATCAAACAGTACCTAATTTAAAGGTACTGGTCTTTGATATTTGATTTACAGGAAAGAGACTTGAAGATAGAAAGATAATTGGGATAAATACAGTAACAATACATCTTGGTCTATGGTAACAACACATACTCTAATTTGAGATGGGCAGCCCTGATTAATCCTCTGCCATCCCACTTGATCAGATGCTTTTGAAATATCCCAGCTTCCTTCTCCACACACCCACCCACACACATTTTCCCCTTCATCCTTCAATTGCTTCAACTGTGCAAATAGGAGGGGGCAGATTATTACCCTCCCCAGTAAGTTCAGGAAAAAAATGCTGCTGCCTCTCCTAGTTTTGGAACAGAACATCTTGGGCTGCGTGACTCCAAATTGGTTCTCCAGGTCAGTGAAAAAAACAGGAGAAGGAAGAATGCTCTGAGGTTGCTTGGCCACACGTACTCCAGTTTTCATCTGTTGGAGGGCATGACATCATGAACTGAAGGACAACACTAAAAGGGTGTGGGATGGATGTCTGTTTGTTCTTTCTTTCAAGCTACCATGAATGGAAATCACCTAAACATTTGCTTCTATTGCTAACTAGCTGAGTTTTGTTGACTTTTCAGTTAAATTTTCCTTCTGATAAGATACCTTGGACTTAATATCCATGCCCTAAGTCTTTTTCATTTTATGAATTTAGCTTTCCAAAGTCTTGCACTGTTCATTTGTTTTGCAAGATACGCAAATCCACAAACAGCTTCATGTTGAGAACAGAACATACATTCACCCTACTCAGCTAGGCCCATAGACACAACACTGTGTGCCTTGGTCACTTCCTGTTTAACTACTCTCAAAGCAAAAGGAGTGGGGAAATTATATTTTGGCTCCACTTTGTTTTCCTTGTCTCATTTTTGCAAGGTATTTTTTCTTAATGTAAGTAAAATGACTCTTGCATTTAATTTCTAAACTGAGTTTAATATAATTGTAAGTTGTTGTTTTTTCCTTCCTTCTAGATGTTCAGTTGGAAGTGAAATTAGAAGTCTGGCAGAAATGTAAAAGGCCTGGAGACTCCCTTCAGCTCTCTTGTAAAACCTCTGGCTTCACCTTGAGCAGCTATGCTATGAGCTGGATGAGACAAGCTCCTGGAAAGGGCTTGGAATGGGTGGCATATATAGATTCATACTCAAGTCCCATTTACTACTTGGATGCAGTGAAAGGATGCTTCATAATCTCCTGGGATGATTCCAATAGCCTTCTCTATTTGCAAATGAGCAACCTGAAAACAGAGGACACTGCAGTATATTTCTGTGCAAGACACATAGCAAAGGAAAATGAACATGAAGCCAAGCAAAAATTCTAGTTTGTTTTGAAGGCTCTCTCCTCGGATCCATCTGTGCTCTGCCAAAAGTCTGTGATAGTGGGGAACTGAGCAATATGACAGGGCATTTCTATGCTTCAGTGAGTCCAGCTCAGCCTTTGGGTGCAAAGTCCCATGCACAAGAAAAATCTTCAGACCAAGTCAATATTATGGACTTCAAGCCAATGTATTCCTTGAAGTATACTAGTGAGAAGTTGTATTAACTGGAAGAAGGACTCTGAGGGGAATATGGAAGTCCACAGAGTGTCCCTTTTCCTCTCCACATTTACTTTTAGTGTAAATCAAGGTCCAGGAGAAGAGATTGAATTGGGTTTGACTGTTGGTGGTTTGTTTGTGTGTTTGAGTGTGTGCTTGTGTATTTCTGTTTTTTGACAAACACACACCCTCAATTTTTCCTTATGACTCCACTGGTGTGAAATGAGACTTTACCATATCCAAGAGGGAGGTGTGTTAGATTCTGGGGAATCTTAAAACCAATTCTTCTCCTTTTGGCCAATCTGAGTCCTTCCCAAGATGAATAAAATCTCCCTCTTAAGCTAGAGGAATTGAAGCTTTCTTCCAGCAATCAACTAACCTACATGAAAATTAACATTAGGGCCATTTCCGCACTAGCCTGTTATAGTGTGATGATTCCACTTTCAACCTCCTCTGGAATCCTGGGGTTTGCAGTTTCGGGAGGGGCCAGCTGGCCCCTCCTGAAACTGCAAACCCCAGGATTCCAGAGGAGGTTGAAAATGGAATCATCACGCTATAACGGGCTAGTGCGGAAATGGCCTAGGTTCAGAAGGGAAAACCTATAATTAAGGTGACCTCCATTTTTGAAGAGATCGGAAATATTTAAGAAAAATATGGATTCTGAAACAAATTGCTACATGGTTAAGAGAAAGGAGAGGAAAGATCTGTGCAGAAGAAAGTGGATTCATATCTGAGAATACCAGTTTATCCTATAGTTTCTAGAGACTTGGAAGCAACAAAGATTTCCAGTTCTCCAGTCTAGCCCCTGAATACCAAGGCCTCTTCTCTGTTCTGCAGAGACTGGGGGAGAAATCTTAGTCTTTGATCTGAGTCATTTATTTTGTGCTACTGTCTTTGATGCTAAGTTTATCATGTTTCATGGCATCACCGAGAACTGCCTCTGTTCGGGGGCAGCGCAGAGAGTCAAAGAATAAAATAACACTGTTCCTCTCTTCCACTATTGCATCTACAAACACCTGCCCGGCAGACCTCTTCTGAAAGATCTTTTACACCTTGATCAGTGAGAGAAGAATTCAGACCACTTTAAAATATGCTATAACCTATTTGCACAACACTTTGTATATAAAATCACTTACAGCACTTCCGATGTGAACATTATAGTTGATATGTATCCAAAATATGTAACTTAGTACTATGTACATGTCAAGATAATTGGAATGTTGAGAACCACCACACATGTACTGGAAACTTTCCCTTTGGGATTCATTTAGAAAGTCAGAGGGGGAATGCTCAAATGAGTAGAGGGAGTGGCTAATGCCTCTTTATAACAAATTAGGGTTTCAACATACTTAAGGGGGGCAGCTGTAAGACCATTGTTGAAAAAGCCTTCCCAGAAGGCCACCTGTTTTTGGTAATAACTGACCCGTTTCTGGTATCCCATTTCTGGGTAAGATACTTTAGTGTGTGGTGCTGTCTCAACTCCAGGATTCCTTTGGTGAGATGGATTTTTTAGATCCATTTCAGTCTGCCTTCAGAACTCGTTAGAGGATAGGGATCATTTTGGTCACCTTTGTAGATGATCTACACTAAGAAATGAATGGGAGGGAGCATGTCCCCATGGGTTTTTCTGAACTTTTGAGTAGCTTCAGCACCTTTGGCCACAGGATCCTTCCAGCCAATGTCACTAGAATGGTAGTTGAAGGCATTCTTTAGTCTTTTTCTCCTCCGTTCTGCAGTGGTAAGGCCAGAAGGTGGTGCTGCTAGATTGCTGTTGTATTTCTTGGTCATTTTTCCTTTGAAGTTCTATTTTGTCCCCTGTGCTGCTTCATCCATACATGAAAATGCTGGAAGATGTTGCCTGAAGCTCTGGGCTCTAGTCATCAACAGTAAATGTTGGTGTGACCTCATTGCCAATGCAAACCCAAAAGATAAGGACAGAAATAGGTGGCATTATGGATACACTTGTGGATGCCTATTGAAGCTTAGTTGGTATGCTGAGCATTCTCATATTATGTTCATCTTGCATTATGCAGGTGAAAAAAGTACTATACACTTTTGGATTAAACTGAAGACAAGCAAACATTTCACCCTTCCTCCTTGACCTTACAAAAGTAAAGCTTCTTACTTGAGATATGAATTGAAAAGGGAACAGAGGGAATGAAGATACCTCCAGTTCCATTGCAGCTGAAGCTAAAGCAGATGAATCAAAGCATCTTTGAATGGCTGTCACACATCCACCAAAAAGAGAGATGCTTCAAACTGCTTACTCCATGGCTGAGCAATTCCATCTTTTTGATGTATCTTTTAAGTCTAGCCAGATTCTTTGAATTGACTTGTCACCCTGAAACGTGGGTGACTCAGGTGTCCACGCATGGTGCCAGTACCTCTGTGTGACAGAGGGGAATTAAGTAGCTCAAAATTTAGGAGGTCTGTGAAAGGTTAGTAACTTGACAAGATCTATCACCCATGTTTATGGTGTCCTTGCAGGAAAGAACTAACCAGAGATTCCAAATGTTGAATAAAAATGTTTTGGGTTTTTTTTAAAGAAATTCACACAAGCACACAAGATCTAAACACTCACTCAAATGCAAAAGGACTAGCCAAAGGTAAAGGGAGGAAAGTGTGGATAGAGGACTTTCAGGGATGAGTTGATATTTACTGGTCTGCAGAGTAGCAAGGAAAGCATTGACATGGCTTAGGTAGGAAATTAAGAACAGTTCTCATTTAGGAATCAGTATGGTATCCAGGAAGTCAAGAGACTGTGCCAAACTGCACAGAATCAGGGGTTCTTATTCCCTCCAAAATAATCTCATGATTATGGGTATGAATCACTCTCCTAGGCAAGTAAATAATGGGAGTTGCTACACAAACAATGAAGTCTGGATAGAGTTAATGGCCTTAGCGTTTAGATGACAAAAAGGTAATGGCTCTTGTAATGGACCAGTATTGTGGAGAGGTTGGGAAGCCAAAGGAAGGAAACACCCAGATGTGAGGGATCAGGGCCAAGACAACCAGAATTTGGTGGGGATTTCCCCTTTCTGCTGTGAGATTTCCCACTCTTTAGCATAAGCCTATTGTCTCTGGAGTGCCTGTGCAATTAGCCTGACAATGACTTTGGCATTTGCCTAGGAGGTGGGTATGCCTGACCTGTCTTGTAATCTAATGTTTATAGTCAGTAATCTGCCTCTTTCCAGCTTGACCTTCCAGTCACCTCAGGCTTTATCTATATCAACACTAATTAACATAGTGCCAATTAAATAATATTGCCAATTAAAGCAATCATGGGGGGATGGGGGCTGTAACAAACCTCTGTTTTTCTCCATCAATGTACCTAGGAATCCTGGGGCAATCCCAAGACTTTGGCACTGTACAAACATATTCAAGCATCCTTTGCTGCTTTTTAAACCTAAGGGCTATGCAAATAAGTAGACTACTTCCTGTGTAAAGCTGTCATATACCATTTCTGCATTAGCTGCACCATTCCCTGCATAACTGTGACCGCTTTCTGCTTAGTCTCTCCCTGAGCAAAAGACAAGATGACTTTTTGGCTTCATATCATTTTGTTCATAGCCATTTTCCAAGGTAACATTTGAAATTAATATTCATATTATTAATAATATATAATTATGCCTAAAGTATAACTTCATTACTTTCTTTCCAGATGTGCAGTCAGCCAATCAGCTGGAAGAATCTGGAGGGGATGTGAAAAGGCCGGGGGAGTCCCTCCGGCTCTCCTGCAAAGCCTCTGGCTTCACCTTCAGCAGCTACTGGATGAGCTGGGTGAGACAAGCCCCTGGGAAAGGTCTAGAATGGCTTGGTGAAATAAACCCATCCTCATCTACCATTAGGCATGTAGATGCAGTGAAAGGGCGCTTCACTATCTCCAGAGACAACTCCAACAGCCTGCTATATTTGCAAATGGACAGTCTAAAGCCTGAAGACACAGCTGTGTATTACTGTGCAAGGGACACAGTGTGAGGAAGTGAATGTGAAGCTAGACAAAAACCTTCCGTTGATCTTGGAGTCTCTGCATTCATTTCTAGCCTGTCAAAAGGGTGCAACACATTGTGGCAATGCAATCCACTTACACAAGGCTGACAGCATGTTGCTCACAAACCCTTCAGCAGCAGATTTCAGATTTTATGACAATGTATTCTCAGCAACTATGGGTGATAATATTGTTCAGGATATTATTCTAAGAACTTTCCAAAAGTTTCACATTGTTATATCAATTCTAGAGAAAGAACTTAAAAAAAAATCCAGCAGAAACTGACTGATCTGCCCATCTAGTCTGGCTTATTTTCCTCTTTATTAATTCAAAGTTGGGACAAAAATCTGGAGAGACTCTACTGCCCCTCTGACATGGAAGTGGCAGCTGGCATAATAATAGTCCCCTCTTGGCATAATAATAGTCCCCTCTCCCACTGCTTAGCCATTCTTTCAGCTGCTGATAAAGGAATAAACACACATCGGCCAACTGACCAGAAGGTTCCTTTAGCAACACAAGAAAAAAGCCAAAGCAGGAAAAGATAGCTCTACCTTTAGCTGTAATGCAGAAAGGCTAATAGGAAAATAGTTTGAAAGCATATTAATGAGTCAAATGGTGTAATGAT
The DNA here is from genome assembly GCA_948474755.1 of Ctenosaura bakeri. Taxonomy (NCBI): domain Eukaryota; kingdom Metazoa; phylum Chordata; class Lepidosauria; order Squamata; family Iguanidae; genus Ctenosaura; species Ctenosaura bakeri. The sequence continues at coordinate 8,128 of CAOLHI010005876.1, read as the reverse complement.
ATGTTGATTGCTAGATGTGCATGCATGCTACTTCCAGCTTTGTATTTCATATCTGCCATTCTCTGGAATCTAAGTGCCCGAGAAGTCACAGCTGGATAAAGGAACTAGCACACATCAGCCAACTAACCAGAGAATTCCTTTAGTGAGACAACAAGGTCCAGCTTTCTCCAGGATCAGGAAAAAAACTAGAGCCTCTAAGCATCCATCCACTCCCTCTGAATTTGGAGCTGAAAGAACAAGGCAAAGAGTGGCTCTTTGTACATCTCCCCAAGCAAATTGAGAGCCTGATTTTGGGTGTAGAGATCTTAAAAGAGGGCAAAACCCCCTGAAATTTTAATTGCTGCTCTACCCCAGAATAACGAGACCAGATACACAACACTGGAGGAACAAGGGTCACAGTATTTGACCTCTTTTTTTGCACTGTTTATCCTGTGAAAGGAGCTAGAAAATCGCACCTACCAATCTTTGGAATCATATGCGGTCATTGTTTGAGAAACAGATTGCATTTTCTTCTTGGCACTCTGCTTCAATTTTTAAAGTCATCATCATTGCCACCCTCGCATGCCACCTACCATATTTTACGAGACGTAATTAATTTCCTCCATAATTTGGAAATGGGGAACACACCTGCATCAATAGTTAGTTATTCAGTTATTCCTGTCTATCTTCAGATGGAAGACTATGGCCCTTTCCTCCTATCCCATAAAGGGGACAGGAGAAGGATGGGACTGTGACAATGCTGCAGTCTCATCCTTCTCTACTCTCCAGGTGATGTGATCGCAGATTAAATCATTGACAGGTTTTCCCTTTCAATGACCTGTGATTGCATCACCAATCCACACTTACCTGCCATGCAGAAGCCACAAAAGTGCAATGGCTGAGCTTTCTGCCCCAGTGCAGCCTGGAAAAGTTCCTGGCTGCATTAGGGAAGGAAGAGGTGTAGCCATCACTCTTCGGTCATTGTGGAGACAGCCAGTGTGGAGAGGAGAGCTGCTAGAATCCCCATGGGAGGATCCTGAGAGGTGCAGAAAGGGCCTATGAGTGAGAGACAGGATTCTTAGATTGCTTCATAGTTGGGAGACCAGACCCATCTCACATCAGAGCAACCTAACCAGCAGGCTTTGAAAGTGTTATATCCACAAGAAAATTCTCACAATCAGAACTTAGAGTGGCAGCTAGAAGGTGAAGAGCAGGAATAGAATGATCACCATTTCTAGACTGTAAAGACAGTAATCTGTTGTTTTGTCACAAAATATCTCTGCCTCTTACTTCTAACAAGAGGGCACCACTGAGATACAGAAGAAAAAGAAATAGGATGTTCCCCCACTCTGAGGGAAATAAAGATAGGCAAAAGAGGATTCATTCCCCTGCTAAGTTGGTGATTTCCTCATGATTTTGTTGACAAATAACAATGCACATCTTTCTTAAAAGTCTTGGGCTTCCCACATTTCTCTACTGAAAGATGAGACAGCCCTAACCCTCACCCTTTCTCACCCTTTAGCTCAATGATAAGCATGCACGCACACAGACACATAGACACACAGACCTTTTAATTTGTAGACTGAATGGAACTTCTGCAAAGCCTCAATTTATCCAGCTAACATATGCATTGCCCTTCCTTTTTTGTGGGAAGGAAGAAAAGGAAGAGGAAAGCCTTCTTATGCTAATTCCTGTATGGCAGTACACATGGAAAACAGAAAAACAAGGCATGAGTGAATTTCCCAGTGGTTCACAGGTGTAATATTATACTGATGTGAAACAAGTGATATGTGATTCTGGGGCAAAGGATTGCAAGCTGGTTTGAGTCCTACTTTGGGAAAAAGGTGGGATAGAAATCAAATAAAACAAATCAAAGAAATGCTGGGATGTAGGCCCTTTCCACACGTGGGAAAGGAACCGTGCAAAAACGGTTCTTCAGCGACCGGGCTAGTCCGTTGGGATGAGGAGCAGTCTGAGCTCATCACTCCACACTGCTCTGGGGTCCAAAATGGCGGCTTCCAGTTGGTGGAGGCTCTCCACCAACCGGAGAAGCTTGCCATCCTAAAGCCCACCCCTGGCAGATCTGCAGGCACCCACTAGTGTGTGCCTGCAAATCTACACCAGAGCGCAGCGATGGAGCGACACAGGGTTGTGTGCTCCGTGATTTTTAAAAACCTCTTAAAAGAGGTTTTTAAAAAGCACGCTGTGCGACCAGTTCCGGTCGCTCCAGAGCGGACTGAGGTGCAGAACTATGAAATGTAGTCTGCCCCAGTCCACTCCACAGCTCAGAAGACCTCCTTCAGAGGTCGCCTGCACCATTTTAATAGGCCGGTGCAGAAAGGGCTTTCTCCCTTCCCACACAGCCATAAAGCAAAATAGTATCCTACCTAAATCTGCAGTGAATCATAAGACATCAAAGGAGGTTTAGTCCCCTCTTCCATGTAGCCTATAACATAAGTGATCCTGGAACATAGGGAGGGATGCCTCCTCTCAGCAAAGTTAAACTGCTACATCAGTCATTAAGAAAACAATGTTGTTCCAGCTCCAGATGAGTGTTTTAAAGAAGAAATTTATAAGGAAAAAGAAGTGGTAACCCTGATTCAATACCAAAAACATGGTTGAATGGCTTGGGATTCAAAGCTAGACTTTGAAGTGCCTAGCATTCATAGCCCTGCGCCTGGCTACATATTTTGATTAACCATCTCCCTTCAAGTTCTTAATGCAAGTGCTTTTCCTCCAAAATATGATGTTAGGACATTATCTTCAAAAATGAAACAAAATTCTCCCCCACTCCTTAATCTAGTATATCTACAGGAATGAAATTGTGAGTAGCTTCTAGCTTAGATTTCAGCAGAATGGAAAAGAGTTTCCCTATTTCATCAGAGAAGAAGGCCATAGGTCAACAGAAATCCCTTAGACATATAAAGTGATCTTCTGTTTGGAAGAAAAGGAACTGTTCTTTGATATTAGTTGCTAAACTAAAAAGGCTTGATTCTGGAGATGGGAAGATAAGTAGAACAAATGTGGTAAGGATGCATGATAACATCACATACCCTCCTATTGTCCTAATGTACCAGAGACTGCCCTGGTTAAACCATTGAAATTGCTCTTCATCAGCTGCTTTGGAAACATCCCAGTTACTTTCTCCTACCGCCTTCTTTCTCTTTCACCTTTGGCTTGGTTCAACTGCTGCAAACTCAAAGTTCAAATTGTGGAAGTTGTTTTCACTCTGTAAACTCAGCAGGAGAAAGAGGATATGAGTGGGCAGTCTCTTGCTCTTCCCAGTATGTTCAGCCAAAGTAATACTGCTGCTGCCTCTCCTAGTTTTAGAACATAACATCCTAGGCTCTGTGACTCCAAATGATTCTCATGGTCAGTGAAAACCTTGCAAAGAGCAGGAGAAGGAAAAACCATTCTGAGATGGCTTGGCCTCATGTGTTGCAATTTTCATCTGTTGCTGAACATGACATCAACTGAGGATGGATGGCTGTTTGTGCTTTGTTACAAGCTACCATGAATTGAAATCACACAGATATTTCCTTCTATTGCTGAGTATTAGAGTTTTGTTGAAATTTCATTTAAATCTTCCTTCTGATAAGGTAGACTGGACTTGGTATTCATGTTCTTTGCACAGTGGCAGTATCTTAGTGAATGAGGTCAATCCAAGGCGTGATTATTGCTAATTGAAAACTATGTCTTACTGCAATTCTTTCTCATTTCCCAGACCATATAGACAGGGTTGCCAAAGTCTTGCACTCCTGATTTATTTTGCAGAATATGCAAATGTACACACAGCTTCCTGCTGAGAGCTGTGATATACTCACCCTACCCAGCCAGGCTGATAGACACAGCACTGTGTGCCTCGATCACTTCCAGTTCAGCAACTCTTGGAGCCAAAGAGGTGGGGAAATGATATTTTGGCTTCACTTCATATTCTTCCTTTCACTTTTCCAAGGTATTTTTTCTCTCTTATTTTAAGTAAAAATGACTATTTCATTTAATCCTTAGTCTGACTGAAGTATAATTATGGATTTTTATTTTGTTTCTATTTTATTTATTTTTTACTTTCTAGGTGTTCAATCAGAGGTGAAGTTGGAAGAATCTGGAGGGAGTGTAAAACGGCCCGGAGACTCCCTTCGGCTCACTTGTAAAGCCTCTGGTTTCACCTTTAGAAGCTATGTAATGCACTGGGTGAGACAAGCTCCTGGAAAAGGCTTGGAATGGGTTGCAATGATACATACATCCTCAACTCCCATTTACTACTCAGATGAAGTGAAAGGACGCTTCATAATTTCCAGGGATGGTTCAAATAGTCTGCAGAACTGAAGCTGGATACTGGAGGCCACTCATAAATTCTTTCAGGGGTTCATTCTTTGGAAAGCCTCTCTTCCCTTTGAATCAATGATTATCCAAATGTGTCACTGGATAAGTGTCCACAGGTCCATTTGTGAGGCTCTCAAGTGCCCATCAGATCCAGCTCAGCCTTAGACTGCTAAGTCCCCTGCACAAGAAAAATCTTGAAAACAGGTCAAAAGGATTAATCTTATCCCAGTGTATTCCTCCAGGTATACCAGAGTAAAAGTTGTGTTATTGGAAAAAGGAGTCCGAGATGAATACATAGACCCACAATTTGTCCCTCTTGAGCCTTAAACTTCCCATTCAGTAGCATCTACATGTGTTGCATGAATCAAGTTCCAGGATAAAAGCTTGGACTGGGTTGTGTGTGTCTCTGTGCTTGCAAACATACACAAACCCCTAATTCTCTTTTATGGCTCCTATGATGTGAAATGACACACCAGAAGGGTGGTGCATTATATTCTGGGGAATCCCAAAATCCAACCTCAACTGGATTTCTTTGGGCAAGTTCTAGGACTTCTCATAATGAACTGAACCTCTGTCTAAAGCTAGCAGAACTGAAGCTGGATACTGGAGGCCACTCATAAATTCTTTCAGGGGTTCATTCTTTGGAAAGCCTCTCTTCCCTTTGAATCAATGGTTATCCAAATGTGTCACTGGATAATTGTCCACAGGTCCATTTGTGAGGCCCTCTAGTGCCCATCAGATCCTGCTTTTGACAGATTGGGAGAAATCAACATTTCTTCCAATCCATCACATTTAAGATAGGCTTAAGTGTAAACTCTCAAAACTGTGATGTCTGCTTCAAAACCCCCTCCATGTGTTGACTTTACTTCTAAATAAGCATGTGCAGGATAAATAGCAGATAGCTTTAGAAACTCCGAAAAGAACTGCAAGAGGTAGTTTTGCCAGTAAAATCACTGAGGGCTTCAGTGCTGAAAAACTAGTGATTTCTCTAGGGAATAAATCAAATCACTATCATTAGTTCATCTGCCTGAAACTGTAAAGCATTTCCAGAAGGCAGTGGAAAGCAGTCAATAAACAAGCGTTGAAATGGTTATATGTAAGTGCCACAGAAAATGAGAATTAGGGTCATTTATGAAATCTTCCAACTTTCTATCTTACTGGTCAACACGGAATTGGAAAGTAGCAAATCTGGCTAGTCTTCAAGTCAGGCAAAGAGTCTGTAGTTAGAGAGAGAAGCCTTCCTGCCAGGATGCTGTGGGTACTGATCTTCTTGTTTCTCCTACTTCCCATGGTTTACACAGGAAGCCCTTTGAAATGCTCTGCCAGTGATACCTTCCCTATTCCACATGAGTGGTACCACCCAGGTGACCTTCTCATTGGAGGAGTCTCTTCTCAGCTTTTTTATGTTTTCTCTGAAACCTCATTCAGACAAAATCCTTCTCAAGATTTCTTTACGTTTTCGGAGTAAGAAATGTTTACTCTTTCTTTCTCACTCTGTTCAGCTTAACAAGTAGACAATGAGCTTCTCCTATGCATGGTGGGATGTTCTAGAAAGGGCAGGACCTACCTCTTCACAACCTGAGTCTTATGCATGCCAGTAATGCTAATTTTACAAGAAATGTGAACCTCTATCATAATAATGTTCGACAATATGAGTTATTTCTACTTTTAGAATATGAGATAAGGTTGTGAAAAGACAATGTACATTGGATAGATAGATAGATAGATAGATAGATAGATAGATAGATAGACAGACAGACAGACACACACACACACATGTGTATGTCACATTTATATGAAGCTCAGTCTGGAAAAATCTTTCTCATACAACGATAGATAGATAGATAGATAGATAGATAGATAGATAGATAGATAGATAGACAGACAGACACATGTGTGCATGACACACTTATATGAAGCTCAGTCTGGAAAATTCTTTCTGATACAACCTTTGAAAGATATCTGGGATGGAGAAGTTGTATAACGTAGAAGAATTCTTGTTAGATTTATCATTTCAAAAAAAGAAAGAAAAAGGAGAGGGGAAGAAAACCCTTAAAACCAAGACAACTAAAAGGAAAAAGAAAGAAAGAATCCCATATGCAAAATCTGATCTGCAAGATTTTTAAAACACAAATGAAAAATATGGTGTGCTCTGATAGCGATTCCTTTTGAGATCCACACAGCTGAGATATGTTCAGCCACACTTAGATGGATTGCTGAAAAAGTGTCTAAGATCAATGTTACTGCTAAAGATATACATTTTAAGCAAATAGCGTTTAGCAGAGTGTTATTGCTTCTTGATAATAATGGGGGGAAAGCTCTACATTGTCCAGTCTGAATCTGAATCTGGCATAGATCCAAGGAAGTGATGACTAACATGAATGTAACAAAAACAGTACTGGATCAGACAAATAATGTAAGTAGTCCCCTTTTGCATTCTACAGCCATCAATCAGGTGCCGATTGCAAACAACAACAACACCCTACTTGTGCTATGCATCACAGTTATTCAAAGAATCTTCACTTTTTTCAAAAAAAGTAATCAATAAAAAAGAATCTACATGGCGGCTTATCTATCATGGCTATTACAAATTGATGACCTAATAAACTTTTAGTTTCCATTCCTTGTCCTCCAAGATAGCAAATATTTCCACAGGCTGGGCTAACCACTTCTAGAGGTTAACCCTGTGAGGTGTCTTTTCCTACAATTCTCGTTATTTGATTAATTGATTGCATTAGGTTTATTTGAAGTCAGAGTCTGGATCCAACTCTTGTCAGTATAAATTACGCAATGGAATATTCGTTCAATCAGAACTGAGAAGGTTCAGAACAAAATATTGGAGGGAGACGTCATAAACTAATTGAAAAGGACCGAAATATTTTCATCCATTTTTTTTCTGAAGCAGAAAAACACAGTTATAATACAAGGAAGGAAAAAGAATTTAATACTTTTCACATTAGTTCGTCTCTCTTCCAAAAATGGAATGCCATTCTTCCACCTTCCAGCATTGCTTTGAAACCTAAGAAAGTTTGCTTTATATCTTTTTTTGTTTTATCTGTTGAAATGTGAATAAAATTATTAAAAAAGAAAACCTGAGAAACTATGAATTTCCAAAAGGCAATGATGGATGAATTAGAACATTATGCCAAATAAAGACAACACTGGCATTCTAACATAATTTGGAGGAAAGAAAAGGTTTAATAGCTCACGGCCATCAGCAACAGAATCTTCCCCATAACTCAAGTGAGTTATCTTACTACATTTGTCACAGGAAGATTTTATAACTTGTAGAATTTTATTCTGAATTCTTTTTCAGAATGGTGACAAAATTCTACCAGCACGCCCTTGCCTTGGCCTTTGCTGTGCATGAGATCAACCAAGATCCCCAGGTGTTGCCTAATGTTACTCTGGGGTTTCATATTGTTGACAGCTACTATGATCCCAGAATGACCTATCGGAACACTCTGGATCTCCTCTTCAGATCCCATCAATTTTCTCCCAACTATAACTGTGACAAGGAAAGGAACCTGATAGCTATCATTGGAGGGCTTGGTGCTGCTACCTCTTCTCACATGACTAAGCTTTTAGCTTTCTACAAGATTCCACAGGTAAGTTCTCTGCATGAAGAATCTTCTCATTCTCATTCTGCAGGTAAATATTTGGACAAAGAGATGTACAGAAATGGCTGGTATTTTTAAGAAATATAAATCCTCTAGGAACACCTTAATCATCTCCAAACCTAAGAAACCAAACCCAGAATATTCCTTTGCTTTATTCTTAAGCACATTTGCAAATTTTCCTCCCCAAACAGTTATTGAATAGATAT
>CAOLHI010005875.1:0-50832 GCA_948474755.1 Ctenosaura bakeri | reverse complement strand
TTCACTAGAGTTGGGGCACAGGATCCCTGCAAAAGTAGAAAACCCACAAATATCAAAATGTGGGGGGGGGCTGAAGCTTGGTGGGAGGAACAAGCAGCCAAGGTCCAAACCAGGTTAGGGAAAGGAGAAGGAAAGGGAAGTGGATCAGCATGGTGGCCCTGTAATTCCTCTCTCTCATCAATCTTCTTCCTCGGGTGTGGACGGCATCAGAAGAAGGTCTGCGGTGTTGATATATTGGGCTGCAATCAATCCCTAGCTAACCAGGCAGTGGCTGGAGGAAGAGAGGTAGGTTTTTTAAAAGGCTGCACAGCCTAAACAGAGATGCCAAGAGGGAGTGTTCCTCTGGTAAAGAAGTGCTTGAGTTATGGGGGGCAGGGGTTGGAGAATCTCACAAATAATCAAATCTGAGAAAGTCAAACCTGCAAATACGGAGGGACAACTGTAGTACTGGGCAGTGTGTCATCTGCTCCTTTGTCTCAAGCAGCAGTATATCTGGGTCTAGCCTTGTTTAAAAGCAATAGGGGGTCAGTTTCTGGAGCACTGGCATTAATCTGCTTCCTGTGATTCAGTATTACTAGGAGTAGTACTACTGCATTCAAAACTGCCTAAAGCTTCCAACAAGCATTGTCTATAATCCTATTTAGTCTTCCTGTTATCAAAATATATTCATGCCCATGAAAGCTTAAACTGTAATAAGCTCGTTGGTGATTACGCTGCTACCAGACTCTGTGGTTTTAAAAGTATACAGGTTTAGCTATTAACAACTTGTTAATATACTTCATATACAAATAAACAAGGCCAAGTAACAGTATCTCCATCCATTTCATTCAGCCCTGCCCCCAGACTCTTAGCTCTGATGTTTACTGGAATATGCTCCACAAGACACTTCCCTTGGATTCCTTTCTCTTTTCTGTTTGTATAGGCTGATGTTTATTTTAGGCTGATAATCATTTGTGTGTTTCTTAAGCCTAGTTCAGGTAGTGAACCTGCACAGGGAGATATATTAATAAATAGGGTCGGGGGCCATGCAGCCATGCATGGTTTTCCTTCCCCATGCCCCATCTTCCTATTCAGTTCTCAGCTTGTGTTGTGTTGACTGGCAAAATCTAAAGAGGAGCTGTACTTGGGTATACTTTAACGTAATTGAAACACACCATGATTGGAGTCCCTCATTTACCATAGTATTCATTTTCATGGTATTCATTTAGTAGGCTAACAGTTGGGATAAAGCGAATAAGTTACATCCCTGTGGACTTTCCCCCCTGTGTTTAGTATGGCCTACTCCCACATTTCATATATCAATTAAAAAGGATGACATATATCCAGAGTGGGAATCATGCAGCCTAACAGAGGTTGTTAGACTGTAACTCCTAGCATTCTGCATCACTGGCTATGTCAGCTAGGATTGCAGGGAACAGCAGTCAAAAGCAACTAGAGAGCCACATATTTCCCAGTCTTGATGTACATGAAGAAACAACAACCAATGAACTTAAAAATGTGGGTTATCACTTTCCAAACATACTCTGAATGCATGTGTAATAGCTGAGTTTTAAAATCAATTTGAGCTTTTACCACATAATTATGGCTTTCATTTCCTGTCATGCTTGTAAAAGAAATGTGGTCAAAAGCAATGATATCTTTCATAAAAACAAGAATGGCAGAGACCTGTCAGCAATTAATATTTTATATATAAATCAACTACTTCTTGGGTTCTTCTCTTTCCATCTGTTATGAGAATTAGGCAAAGGAATTTATATGGCTTTTTTTTTAAATAATTTTAACAAAAAAACAAGCAATTGAATTCACACACAAACTAAGACTGGGCTAATTTCTGCACTACACTGTTATAGTGCTATTATTCTACTTTCAAAATCCTATGGAATCCTGGGGTTTGCAGTCTAGGGAGGGGCATTTAGAATTCTCAACCAGAGAGCTCTTTGGACTCAGTAAACTACAAACCTTCGAGTTCCACAGGATGTTGAAAGTGGAATGATAGCACTATAATAATGTGGTGCGGGAATAACCTGAGCTAAAACTGAAACATAATTCTAAATACTAACCCAAAAACACTAAACTAAAATGCTAAACGCTAACTATAAGCACATTTATATAGCATTTTTGAATGCTCTGGTGGTGTCTGATGGCTCTATTGTGTTTTGCTATTTCACTCAACAGAATAAAAGGGCTGAACCAGGACATTTTGTTCAGCTAAAATAACAAAATGGTACCCTATGCTCTAAGTCAAATCGAAACAAATCAAGTTATTTTGGCACCTGCGGCAGAAAAATCACTCCCTCCTTGTCAGTAGAAATACAAGGATTATACATTAAATAGCCAAAAGCTTTTGCCCTTTCATGTTGCCCAAAATAAACTGACTGGGGCAAACCTTTCACACCACCTAATCATAGGGCTGACTCTGTAGAAAAGCAGAAGTGAAAATTACCTACTTAGGAAGCTGAAAAGTATGAAAAGGCAACTTACTTTTCCTGCTCTCTGACTTGGCATTGTTTCTTGGGTATATACGATTGGAGGTCCCAGGCAACTGACCAGGCAATGAATACCTATGAGGATCATAATTCCCAGCTTTGAAAGGTTCTCTCCCTGCTGCTACAATTGCTCCAGAACATAGAACCAAAGCTTGGAAGTTGGGGACCTGAAAGAAAAACAACAAACAAGGTTCCTTGATATGAAAAAGAAGGTAGAGTTCTTTGGGCCACAATTTGGAGTAGAAGCAGTGATTCTGTTAGCATTTCACAGCTTCTATGAATGGGACTTGCCACAAAACACTGAAGTGTGGAATATTCCTGTTCAGTTTTCCAGTCAGCCAGCAACTAACCAACCAACCCTTCCTTCCTTCCTTGCCTCCTTCCTTCTTTCCTTCCTTCCTTCCTTTCTTCCTTCCGGACACACTATTCCGTTCTTCTCAACCTCCACTATTTACTCAGCATTCTATTGCCATTGAGCATGCTCTTTCAGTTTAAGTGCCACTTTCAACATCCTGTGGAATTCTGGGGTTTATAGCTTAATGAAGCCAAAGAGCTCTCTGGCAGAGAATTCTAAATAACCCTCCCTAAACTGCAAACCCCAGGATTCCATAGGATGTTGAAAGTGGAATAATAGCACTATAACAGTGTAGTGCAGAAATGGACTTTGTGGACTTGTAGTGCAGTTGTTATTACGGTTATGATATGTCTGGTGAGAGCACTAGATATCCTTTCGATATCAAATAATTTGTTCTTTGCTTGACCTTTCTCTGCCACCCTACTCCACGTGTTTGCAGAGGTCCCCTGGACGAGCACATACGGGCATGGCCATTAATAGTTGTACATTCCAAAACCTCATTCAGGCAGGCAGCTTAAGCCTCTCCGTTGCTTTAGGGAAAAACCTCCCTGCAAACTGGCTTTGCTCTGCTCATATCCACACAAAGCCACACGGCCAAGAGTCAAGCCATTTCTTTAAGTCAGGCTATTAACATACTGGCCACGCTATTGTCTTAAGATCTAAACCTATCATGCAAAACCTGTCCTTTTCCAACTCCTTTGTCCAACTCCAAATTTCCTTTGTTCTTACCGAACACAACATAGCCTGTAGGTAAAATCCACCCTATAAAAAGTCCCCACTTTTGGGACGTCTTCGGACTACTTTGGACTTCCATCCCGTCTTGCTGCCGGTTGTCTAAGGAAACTCCCCTCAGCGAAATACGCTGAGCTTTCTCTCCTGGAACCCCGTCTTTCTCTCCAGGACTACGAGACCAAGTGTCATATTACCCATCCCCAAAACTCTCCATTCCATTTCTAAGTTAGTTAGTATCTGTCATGTCTTTTGTGTTGCTTGTTTTTAATAAAATATTATTTGTTACTTTTAAAACCTTGTCTAGCCGCTCTCTCACCTGACGCTGTATACATAAAGTTAAAGATCCTTGCTACCATTACCCTGCCTCTCGTTTAGCCAAGAGAGTGCTCAAGCTAAATTCCCCCAACTTGTGTTTTTATTTGGTAATTTGGGTGCCCCTCCCGGGACCCCCAACATACAGGGTAACACAGTTTTGTGGAGAATGTTTTTGCCTTACATTCCCCCCATTTCTTCAAAGCTTGCTCTTCCTCTGAACATATTGAAACCTTTTCTTTGTTTCACAATAGCCCTCTTTCAGCAATCTAGCTTCCATAACAAAGCATTCGAGTTTGGTGTGTGTATGTATGTGCACATGTGTGCATATGCTCATATTCATATATGTGTGTGTGCATGCATGAATACATAATGCACATACATCCCCTATCAGGCTGCCCCATTCCATATTTCCTATCCATAAGCAACCAGAATTTGGTGGTTTTATCTGAGTATGCTAAGTTCTCATTGGGCTATTCTGTTTCCTTCTTCAGAGCTTAGAACATGACAAGCATGATGATACCTTCATCTTCTCAATTTTCTAACTGTCATAATTGAGCTCTTGAGTTTGCCACTGAGGTGACAAAGAGATAAATGTTAGCTATATCAAGATATTTTTGTTGAAGTTTTACAGTCTTAAATCCCAATTACGTGTTCCATGTGATAATTCCAAGTGACTTGTTTCAAGTGACAATTTCTGTTTGAGAAAAGGATGCAAAAGATTCAATATTTTTCTTCCAAATTTTACTACAAAATTAATGATCTTGTAAAACAAAGCCAGTTCAGTCATCACTGGATGAGTTTATATTTGTGAGTCCAACCACATTACACTGTCTTGTTTATTATTATTTTTAAGAGCATCAGGATGATGCAGAGACAGAAGCCCTTTCCATAGCTTACCTTCTTGTGGCAGTATCTGGTGGGGATCTTGGCAGTGGCTCTGCCAGGAAGAGAGCGCTATGGTAGTGCTACCCTCCATATGGGACTGGCTTCCTGTGGAAGGGGATGTGATGGACATGCTGCTTCCTTCTCCAGCAGAGCTGGGTACTTTTCTAGGCTGCACTGGGCAGTAAGCACCGCCATCATGCTTCCTGCCCTTCCACAAGACAGGCAAGTGTAGGATGGTGATGCAATTGCAGGTTATTGCCAGGGAAAACAGGGAAAACCCATCAATCATTTAACTCATGATTGCACTGCCTGGGGATAGGAGAAGGATGGTACCGGGACAACATCATGCAGAAGTGTCATTGCAGTCCTGTCCTTCTCTTGTCCCCATGGTGGGATGAGATGATGCTGTGGAAAAGACCCAAGAGTTCCTACATCCTTTCTCCAACAGCTGTTTCTGATGATGATGATGGATGATGATGATGATGATGATGATGATGATGACCAAAGTATAACAGCCTCCATTTAATCATCTTTCTTTCTTACTCAAAGGCTAATTTTCTCACTAACTTTTGCAAAACTATCTTTTGGTTTGTTTTGAATTTAGTCCACCAGTGCTGTGAAATAGCAAAGTTTGGGTCACAAGCAATCAGGGCAACTTCGAATTGGTTCATTGTACCCAGGTGGTCCTGCTGGCTTCCATACTGAACCCCTTATAGAGGCTCCAACTCTGTCACAAGAAGGTTAATTTTGACATTCTTAACATGGGACTTTTGCTGAGGTCCACATAAAATTCAGCAAGCCAAACAAAGTGAAAGGATAAAGAGACGAGATTACAAGGGAGAAAGGGAAAACATGAGAAGACTTTTTTGGTGGGTTAGATTAAAAACAAGGTTTTTTTAAAAAAAAAATAATGTGGTTGTTTCTTTCTCTTCAGAAATGAAAACAAGGAAAACACAAAGAAGGGTAAAATAATGGAAGGAATTTTTCACCATTATTCTGGAAAGCATTTAAATGTTGCAATACAGCATAAATTTAAATGACAGTTGTTAAAAGCAGCCATCGCAATATAAATAAAACTGAATTAAAATTTTCAGTTTATTAAAAACTAACTCATTGCATTAACCCTTATCTTCTGATTTCTTCATCTCTGTATCATCTGCAATAATAGTGACTACCTGAACCTGTTTTTTGTTCTGTTAAACTTGTTAGGGGCTTTTTTTAAAATGGTATTGCATGTAACTGTAGTAGGGCTTGTGAGATAGTACAGATACCAATAGTTCAGATTTTGGGGTGTGGCTTCTGGACCAAAAAAAAAAAAATCCTCTTGGAAAGAGTGATGGCAAGGCTAAGTGACTGCAACTCTTAAGTTCTTCATGGAAAATGAGAGAGTTGTGCTTCGTGAGCAAACTAAATATAGTATAGGGCTTGAAGGGATTATGACATAGCTCACACATGTGACAAGATTGAGGCCACCCCTGTGGCTAGCCTGGATTGAGCTCCTTAGTAAGCATGAGTACACCCTAGAAGTAAAACAGGAAGGCCATTTCCGCATTACATTCTTATAGTGCGATTATTCCACTTTCAACATCCTCTGGAATCCTGGGGTTTGCAGTTTTGGGAGGGGCCACCTGGCCCCTCCTGAAACTGCAAACCCCAGGATTCCAGAGGATGTTGAAAATGAAATAATCACGCTAAAAGAGTGTAATGCAGAAATGGGCGAAGATGTGGTTTAAAAGCAAGCTAGCTCTTCACAAATAGAAGGACTTGAATTCCCCCTCACTTTCACCTTTGTATCTCTAAGGTTTCATACATTTCTTTAACACCAAGACCTCTTTTCAGGCTCTGATACAAATCTGCCTTCCGAAATGTAAAATACAACCACTGTTTTTGACCATTGTGTCAAACTGTTGAATAACAGGGAATCCATATTACACGGCATAGTTTTTGTGGAACTAAGATGCTAAGTGCATAAGAAGCTGTGTAACAGCAGTTGTAATAGAAATTAAAAGTGGATTTACACACAACTGTGCCTCAGTTGTAGTGTCTGAATTACAAGAAGCAGTGTGAAGGGTTCCAGCTCCCTTTCCTTTTAAGATATTCCCTTTAAAAACTGTGGTACAAAAGGGATACAGATGTAAATCTTCACTTATGTAATTTCTGCATTCAAGAGCTATTAATTTCAAATGTTTTCTCCATGGTGCATGAGGATTTTTCAATCGTTTTTTTTTTCCCACTCTTGGGGGCCTTTTTTGCAAAAAAAAAAAAGAAGGAGGGGAGGGAAAGAGAGAAAGGAAAGGAATGGAACCCTTTTTGGCAAAATCATCATCATCATCATCATCATCATCATCATCATCATCATCATCATCATCTAATATTTGTGTGCAGAAAACTGGGTATTTGGGGGAGTAAAGAGTTGTTTTTGTGCACCACACCTATGTGTTGTTTGCATATAAAATTTTCACCAAAAATAATTCCCAAAAGGGTTGGAAAATTAATGATTGTTGACTGTTTTCTCAGTGGGCACCTTGATGTGCTAAGATACCCTTTTCTCAATGAATAAAAGAATATTTGTGAAAATCCCTAGCAAGAGAATAGTCTGGCTAAAGACTGAAGGAAGTCAAAGGCTGGGCTTAAGGATCTCATTAAAGAATCCTTACCTCCTCACCCCCCCCCGGGCACCAACCATTTTGATATCATAAGCAATTAGTGTACACTTAACGATTCACAAAAAATTGATTCACAACTAACAATGAGTAAGAATTCTTCAGAATTCTAGTTTATTGGAAATGAGCAAGCATCCCTCTATGGAGTTTACTCAGTCCCACAAGATGTCTCCTGCTAGCTGAAGAAAATAAACAAGCCAGAGTATTTCTCATCATGATTTTTTTTGTTGTGCTAACTACCCTGAGATGTCTGGTTGGCTGCTCTCTTAGCAAACCAGAGACACTATAAAGAACAAGCTCTTTTCTTCCGAATCCAAAAGATACGTGAGAAAGTAACCCAGTTCAATGCACTCTGTTTGAAATTATATGGATGTCCTATATGTGCTATTAAATTTGTGATGACTCACTCATATCAGCATTTAATGTTGTAACCAAGGACCTTTCCACATTCTACTGTTATAGTGCTATTATTCCACTTTCAACATCCTGTGGAATTCTGGGATTTGTAGTTTACTGTGGCCAAAGAGCTCTCTGACTGTGAATTTTAAATGCCCCTCCCTAAACTGCAAATCCCAGGATTCCATAAGAGGTTGAACATGGAATATTATCGCTATAACAGTGTAGTGCAGAAACACCCCAAATGTCAACCAGCTGTAAGAAACCTCTATCAAAATTGACAAATATTCCTGATATTTTCCTATAGTCTTACCTTTCTTCCATCAGTAGTGTATAATTTCAGAACTGAAAACTGCATTAATTCACTGATGTGCTCCAAAAAGGCCTCAAAGTTTTGTGTGTTCTTCTTGCCTAAGACAACTGTGTGTCGAATTCTTACATTGCCATTTTTGAAAACCAGCAGCTTTTTAGGAGTACTTAATTTGACTGTGCTTCCTCTCTGGGATGTACTGTGGTCCCCTTCTCTAGCTAGCTGTGCAGCCCTTCGGCGAGCACTGACTGGCCTGCTGTTCTGCCATGGCAATGGCTTTTTACTGGCCATTTCCAGGTTAATGGGCTTGATTTTCTTCTGTTGGGAACAAATATATGACTTTCCATCTTCAAGATCTTCCAGATTATTGATGCTGTGTATTCCCCGTGGTGTAGTGATATTCCTCACCCCAAAAGGCAGTGGTACTCTTTTTGACAAGTTGTCAAGCAAGGCATCAAATGATTTGAAAGAACGGTTATTGACAACCATTTTGACCCCATTAAATTGAGGGTCTCCACTCTTGTAAAAGCAGACCCGCTTGGCCACAACAGGTTCTGTGACATTGAAAGGACGTGCAGACAAAGACTGTTCACTCTCTGAAGTGCGGTGCTGAATCACCGAATAGTTGGTTGATGGTGTTTCACTCATTTTGACGGCAATCTGAAATAAGGAGGCAGAAGTAAATGTTCTCTCTCATGATAACAACAATAATGCAGCCCTCATTTCTGCAAAGTCACAAAGGAGATTTTTAACAAAAGCAACAGCAGTAAATCTTGCCAAAAATCAGTGGCTTAAATAGGTCCATGCTGTTATCTCTAAATTCCACAAAGACTGGCAGGATTAAGCCAACAAAGCTTTGCTTGCAAATATGTGCAGAATTCTCCAACGTATTTTCATATATCTTATCATTTTGGTACAACAGAACATTTCACTTAGCAAAGGGTACTTCGTCACACCAGAATAGTAATTAGGTGGATTTTGTGTCATTAACAAATGTAATTGCAATATTTCCCATTTTTATATAGCAGACAGAAGAAAAAAATTTTGTCTGAGGTGATCCAAACTGCAAGCCAAGGATTAACAAAGCAAAACTGAAGGAAAAGAAAGAAATTCCACTATGTTCTTACACAGTTCTCTTTAGCTGCAATGGGGTACATGTTGGACTACATTCTACTTGATTAGGGCTTCATGTGCATTCATTTTACAGTACCATAGAACTGTTATTTATCTATCTGTTAGTTATTTGTTAAAATATTTATATACTACTTTCCTTCTAAAGATCTCAGGGTGGCACAGAATCAACATATTAAACAGATTAACAAGTCTTAAAAGGACAAATTAAAACAAGTTAAAAATCCTTTTTAAAAATTTAAAACCATGCACATGTATGAATCTGTATAAAAGTGGTTAGGCCGAAAGTCTTTTGTAAACATCCATGTTTTCATTTGGCACTCAAATGACAGCAAAGTAGGTACCAACTGGGCCACCAAACAGAAGATATTCCATAACTGAGGACCTACCCCAGAGAAGACCCGTTATGTTCCTTCAGTTAACTTCAACTGACAGATATAATATCATAGGGTTTTCCTAGAAGTGTTTATGCAGAGGTTTGCCATTGATTTTGTCTAAAAGTGAGAAAGTGATTTGTCCAAGATCACTCAGTGGGCTACCATGACTGAGTCTACAGTCTGAATCCAACACTTAAACCATTATACAATGCTGGCTTTCACCACATAAATGCTCCTCAGTAAATGTAGTAGGAAAGTCAGCATGGTATAGTGGTTTGAGCATTCGGCTATGATCCTGGAGATCAGGGTTCGATTCTCCACTTGGCTATGGAAACCCACTGGGTAATTTGGGCGTGTCACACGCTATCAGCCTGAGAAAATCTCATGATCGGTTTGCCTTAAGGTCACTGAAAGCTGGAAACAACTTAAAACACACAAGAACAACAACAACAACAACTGTAGTAAACCATAGAACTCCATGAAGATTCTATTCATAGGTAAGCCCCATGAGTTCAATGGGCATTAGTTTTAGGCAACTATATACAGGACTGCAGCCTAACTCGAGTAGGACTTGAGGCAGGGAGAAAAGGGAAATAACTAATAATCTAACACCATAATATAATAATGAACAAAAACAAATTTAATTAACCACATGCTTCAGTAATTAGTGGTTTGAAAACAGCAGAAACAAACTGGCCTGGAAGTGTTCATGTTATGATCTATATAATTCTCTGGGTTAGTCTTTATTCCTGTGAGACAACATGAAATAAATCCTTGTCTACATATCGTTATGATTTGAACAATCAAGTCAGGTCTTGCGTAGAAGGCTTTAAACCTTAGGAAATCCATAGCATTGGGGGGGGGTTAAGTTAAGTGGAAATAATTTTAATTATTAATATTTATATTTAATTATGAATATTTATATATTGCTTGTTGTTGTTGTTGTTGTTGTTGTTGGCCTCAAGTCATTTCTGACTTTTGGTGACCCTAAGGTGACTCTATCGTGAGGTTTTCTGGGCAAGATATGTTCAGAGTAGGTTTGTCATTGCCCTCCTCTGAGACTGAGAAAATGTGACTTGTTCAATGGGTTTCCACGGGTAAGCAGGGATTTGAATATTGATCTCTTAGTCCTAGTAGAACAGTCAAACTGCTACACCATGCTGGCTCTCAATATACTGCTATTATCCCAAAATAACATTTTATTCAAACTGATAAATGCAGGATGAAGCATAGCATAGCAATCCAAGAGATGCACCTGTTTGCTGTGTGCATAGTTCTTCTCTTGAATTCATCTGGACTCAAATATATTCAACCTTGCCTGAGTCTTGGCCCCTTTCGGGTGCAAGGGATACAGGAGTAGTGAAATGTTATAATAAAGATATGAAGCCTATTGTCATGAAAAAGCCTAATTCAGCATCACAAACACAGTTAAGGGCACTGGGATTCAAAGCCAGACCTCTAAGAGCTAAGAAATCAAAGCCCTTTGCCTGGATGGAAAAATCTGTGAGTTTTACTTCATCCTGAATTAAAGTTTTTCAAAGTTATTTCAAGTTTTTCCTTGAATTTATGGAGAGGAAGGAAAGTCTTGGAATGTTCCCATTAAAAAGGAGAGCCAAACAAAAACAAAAACCCAGCAACAAACAAGGCCCAATCCTGTCAAAATCAATTCAGAAATTTCAGATTAGGGCTAAAGGTTTGCAGACCCTTTATCTGTGTGTTTTCCAGACAATTAAAATGTGCTATATTTGTCTAGCTGTCTTATTGTCTTATTTATATTCTATATAAATAAGACAATAAGACAACAAGACAAATTTAAATTTAAGAATATAAGAAGTACCCTGCTGAATCAGGTCTGCTTTAGACAGCATTTAGCTTCCCACAAGAAGGAAGATGCCTATGAGATGCCCACAAGCAATACTTGAGCACAAGAGATCTCTCCCACTGCTCCTTACCGGTACTTGAGATTCAGAAGCAGCTAGTGATTCCCATGACAGCGGGGTAAAAATATCACACTTGAATTTTAGTCTGAACTTTGGGAATAAGTTTCAGCATCCTGGATAGTAGCTTATATAGTTCAGGCTGAAACCTCAGAGTGATTCACCACTACACTGACTTCACAGCCCTCAGCTGTCATTGATAGCTAGTGACTTCTGACAGCCTTATTCCCAATGCATTTGCACAGTCTTATTTTGGGGGGCATTTATGTTGGTAGCCATCACCACATCTTGAGAAAGCAAAATCCATAGCTTGATTCTGTGAGGAAAGACTCCTGTTGTGCAAAGGAGAACTTCTGTTTGTCTGTCCTGAATCTATTACAATTTAGCTTCATCAGCTGTCATCAGTACAAGCTTGTAGCATTATGAAAAGAGAAAGCTTTCTCTCAATACATTTTTTCTATACCACAGCATGATGATTCCTGAGAACAACAGGACAATCCAAGGTTCCACAAAGTCCACTACTGTGACTTCTACATATCTTACAAACAAGTATATCACACATAGAAGGCTTCTGTTGTTTGTTATCTGCCTTCATTGACAGATAACTGATTCATTGCCACTTGAATTATAATCAACAACAAAACTGTAGGCAGATAATTTAGAAGTATATTGAATAGGAAGGTGCAGGTCAGTGCTACTCAACATGGTGGTCTGTAGACAGGTACTGATCCCTTAGCCATTGGTTGCTGCTCTTTGATGAGCTTCCAGGAAACATAAAAGCAATTGTAGCCAGTGGACACAGACAATTAACCAAAAATTTTTTCCAGTTCCCTGTATCAGGTAGGCTGAGGAGCACTGGTCTACATGACATTATATTCAGTTTATAACCTACATATGTTTCCCAT
The DNA here is from genome assembly GCA_948474755.1 of Ctenosaura bakeri. NCBI lineage: Eukaryota > Metazoa > Chordata > Lepidosauria > Squamata > Iguanidae > Ctenosaura > Ctenosaura bakeri. Next base: position 38,340 of record CAOLHI010005875.1, on the reverse strand, counting down.
CCCTTTTTTCAACAGAAAAAAAAAATTAAGAGGGGAGAAGGTGGAATCTCTGTGCCACATCTCTAGACTGTTAACAGCAGGAGCCTACTTCTGAAAATACCTAATTCTTATAAATTACTTTATCCTTTCTGAGACTGGATCATTGCTTTACCATAGTGACACCAGTGCAATTAAAAAATAATGTTTTCTTTGACAATACCTTGTTCACTCATGTTTCTACATCTCAAAAATCACTTGTGATAAAATACTTGAAATCAATATTTCTAATTAACTTACAATGATATTACCAAAACTTCAGAACTCGACATAAATTAATGATGTTTTATTTTTAGTTTGCTCACCCCTAAACATGAATTAACCATACTGTTGAAGCTGGAATAGGCGGGTTTGTACTTACTTAGTCATAGCCTATATGAAAGGAATATCCTTCATCTTGTTCTGAGGAAGGGCAACTAGAAAGTCATCTCCAGCTATTTGCTGATCCCGTGATAATTGTTAGAGTGGTTTCTATGCAAAGCAAACAGCTGAGACTTTACTCACTCAAACTTTTCATCTTGTTCTCCCATAGATTTTCTTCCATTTCAAAAGAGAATGAATATGTTCCAGTTGGGTTTTTTTTTTTTCAGATTTGCATAATCACCACATGTTTCTCTTTCAAATGAATATTCCCAGGGAATACATCCAGAATCTTTGAATCATTGGAATGCATGCCATGAAAATCCTACTGTAGTGATCCAAATTGTACACTGCTACAATAGTTTTGCCTTCCACATTCCATTAGATAGCATTTCCTTCAGTTTATATGTTGTTCCCAGGAACAGGCCTTTTACTTCTTGGTTTGAGATACTGTTGTTCAGGCTTTTAAATCACAACATTAAGCCTATTTTCCATGCAACTATCAATCCTTCTAGTATTATGCACAATCAGCCAAAAGATCAGAAATTCTTCTTCTATAAACTTGGACAGGTAATTCTAAATACTTCTACATCTTCCAGTTCTGTTCCTTTTGAATTTATTACCAGCTGCTGACGAGTATACCATGGATTCCAGTCAGTAAAAAAAAGATAGACCAACAAACAAACAAGTAAATCTCAGGCAGTATTTTTGTAGACAAAAAACAAAACAAAAGGATTCTGATACTTCATGTCTGTGGAATGAAGTGGTTCTTCTTATGAAAATGCTTGTATCTCCAGATGGCAAATGCTCTACCTAATTACTACCAAAGGTATAATCAGATTTAAGGCTTCTTTCCTTAATCAGGATTACAGCAAGCCTGCTATGCTAACTGTGAAGCAGCTGTAATAAGAGTCTCCTAAACAGATACTGCAGATCAGAAAAGTTAATTTATTTCTCTCCCATCTTCAAATGTTTTTATTATATATATACCTTTGCTAAGTATTTATGGCAAGTCTGTGCATTGTTTCAGGCTTCTTTGACAGGAGCTATATAATGAAAGAAATGCTCAGGACTTACATGTTTAAATATACAATGTTTGCTGCAACCTCTGAATTGTTTAAATAGTTCTTAAAACAATAACTTAGAGACCTATCACAGTTGATGTAGAGTACTGCTCACAGTCTGGGCTACTCAGTGCAAAATACTTAAATTTATGTTCTCTTCTGCTGAGTACTGTTTTTCAAATGGGTAATCTTCCTTATGATATTTTAACAACAAATGCCTGCCTGCTTATTGAATGTTGGATTTTTTAAAAAATAAGAAATAGTTCCCTTTCTAGTTGTGTAGTTGTTTTCTTATGGTTTCCTTGGCCAAGTGAAGATTCAAACTCTGGTCTCCAGAGTCATAGGCCATTTCCACATGAGGTGAGGAAATCGCTCCGTGCTGTTACTCACTGGATCTTCTGGCTCCTCGGTCTGGTCCAGGGTGAATCAGAGCAGTGCGAGGTCTTAGATCCGCACTGCTCTGGCTTCCAAAATGGCGGCTTCCTGTTGGTCGTGGGTCCCGACCAACCGCAAAACTTGCCACGCATAAAGCCCGTCCTCTGCAGATCACAGGCTCGCATTGGTGTGAGCCTGCGAATCTGCACAAGGGAGCAGGTACACAATGGCGCGCTCTGGAAAAATGAGAAACCTCTTTTTTTCCGGTCTTTAAAAAGCACGCTGGAGGACCAGTTGGGGGCGTTTCAGAGCAGACTGAGGTGCGGATCTCTGGTAAGTAGTCCGAACCTAGTCCGCTCCAAGGTGCACCACACCGTTTTAATTTCCCCATGCAGAAAAGGCCATAGTCCAATGTCCAAACCATGACACTAGGGCTTTCCAAATGGTGTGCTGTGACACATTAGTGTGTTGCCTGAAGTGCGTAGGTGTGTCTCCTAGAATCTTGGAAATGTACGTTATTATTTATAAACCATATATTTTTAAAAATAGATTAAAGGTTTTCATGAGATATGTTGTGTCCCCATACATTTCATTATTACAATCCATGCATGTGTCCATATTTCTTATAAATGGGGTTAGTTTAACCTCCTAGTAAAACTGAATTACTGTGTTGTGAAAAAATGCATGTCTAAAAAGTGTGTCACCAACATGAAAAGCTCTGCATTACACCACACAGGTTTTTCCTTTCATGTATTATGCCTAAAATATCAGTTCTGCTTGCATCTTCTCTTGTTTATTTAGGAGTGGATCTAGATTTCAATGTATGTGGGTTATGGTTAAATGTTAACAAAACAAAAATAATGACCACAGCTGATCTATATAAACTTAAACTGGAGATGAAAATGGTCAAAGACTTTCTATACCCTGACTCAGTCATAAATCAAAATGGAGATTGTAGTCAAGAAACCAGAACAAGGCTAGGACTTGGAAGCACAACCATGAAGGAACTACATAAGCTCCTCAGGTGTAAAGATGCATAATTGAATACTAAACTCTGGACTGTCCATGCTATAGCATTTCCATTTCCAGTGTATGAATGTGAAAGCCGGACAGTGAAGTAAGTTGAGAAGAAGAGAATCAATTCATTTGAAATGTGGTCCTGCAGGAGAGTTTTGTGGATACCATGCACTGCCAAAATGACCAGTACAACGCCAAATGAACAAACAGAGGCTATTGTATTTGGCCATATCATGGAACAACATGACTCACTGGAAAAGATGATAATGCTTAGTAAAGTGGGAGGCAGTAGGAAATTAAGAAAACCACATTACAGGTGGATAGACTCAGTCAAGAAAGCCACATAACTTTGCAAGTCCTGAGCAGGGCTGTTAATAACAGGATGTCCTGAGGGTTTATTATTCATGGGGTAACCATAAATTGAAGCTGACTTAAGGAAACTAAGAACAACAAAGCCCACTAGTAGAAATTGACTTCCCTACCTTACGCCCCACAGAAGCTCCTCCATCCCTGTGAAAAATGTAACACAAGCGGTTGGGGAACTCCACTGGATTGGGTAGCTGGTGGAGTGGGGAGGGGAGGATGCCACAGGAGTGAGTGGAGGAAAATTCTGTGAGCAGAAGCTTTCATCCATAAAAGGCAGATCTTTAAACTATCCCTGGATTTATAGTCCATATAAGGTTCTATGAAGTTGACCACTAATATGCTGACCAGATCCAGTGACATGCTGAATTTGAACAGGACTGCTAGAACAGGAATCTTCAAATTGTGTCTTGAGGACCACTGGATGCTCAGTTGATTAATATTTCTGTGGCATGGATGGTTTCAAGCAATGGGACTCTCTGCATGCTTTTCAGAAGTACAGCTTCTAGTACAACCCATCAAAAGACATTGTGCATCTAATCCCAAAACTTAGTGTATTATTTTAAGATGTTGAATATATTTGTGTTGCTTTTTAAAAAGTATCATTACCTGTTGTTTGTTAATATTTTTTCATTATTTTTAAACAATCTAAAATGGGGCGAAATGGCCAAAGACCAAATAAAGTGCCCCTTCTTATGTACTGGAATGATGACAATGCAGGTATAAATTAGCAAAGTAGATGTGTTCCTGGCCATTACTTCTTTAACAGAAAATTTGGTAACAGAGGCAGAAATAATAAGGAAAGAATAGGGTAGGTCCCTACACCACAAAAAAGAAGAGTGGGTTAACTTGTTTCAGCAGACTTTTTGTCCACAGAGAACTATATGCATAAAGGGAAATGAAACAACCAAATCAAGTAAACTTTACTGAAGTTTTTTAAAAATTGAAACTTCTAGAGATCACTTAAAACTTTCTTCCTAAATGCATCCAGATATTTTTTCTTTCTTTCATGGGCTTCCACTTTTCTTATGATTTCTGTTTTTGTGGCCAGATCTATACTTTTCTTAAGATGTTAGGGGCAGTTGGTGAGGCAAGCTTATCTAATTTCCTATTTCTCTCTGTTTTGCACTTCATACATGCTTGATAAGGGATTCTGGAGGTAGTAGCTGTTTACTGTGCCCACTTTGGGAAAAAACCTGTGGTAAGATCAACTAGAACAGAATCCCATTCTTTCCCATCTAACTTTGGCCATTTCCGCACGGGGGAGGGAATCACCCCGTGACGCTACTCACCGGACTTTTGGGCTCCCCAGTCCAGTCCACACTTCTCCAGAGCAGTCCATGGCCACCGTTCCGCACTGCTCCAAGGATGAAAATGGCAGCTTCCGGTTGGTTGAGGGTCTCGACCAACCACTGAAGCTCGCCAGCCTAAAGCCCACCCCTGGCAGATCACAGGCGTGAATCTGCATATGGGAGCAGGCTCACAGTGGCACGCTCCATGCTTTTGAAAGACATGTTTTTAGCAGTCTTTCAAAAGCACGCTGGACGACTACTTGGGGTCACTCGGGAGCGGGCTGGACTGTGGATCTACGTTCAGTATGTCCGACCCAGTCTGGTCCCAGGTGCAGATGTCCTCCCTGGAGGACACTCGGCCCCGTTTAAAAAATGCCGTGTGGAAATGGCCTTTATTGCACTATTTATTGCAGACACACTACTACAACCTGATACTGAAAGTCTGTGTTTCTCTAGCTGTTCTACACCATCCTCCCAATGCCAGTGCTGCTAATAAAATAATAAAATAAAATAATAAAATATCCAGCTAGACAGAGGAAGAAAAGAGGGGCTGGGCTGGCATAAAAAGACTTTGTAAAAAAGATGCTTCTTTGTCAGAGGCTCTGTTAACTGAGGTATGCCTGTTAACTCTCTTCACTCAATATTTAAATTGTGTTCAATCAATATGAAAAGAGGCAATATGCTAGCTCCACACTCCAACTCCAGTTCTGTTAATCTCGTACACAAAATCTGACTGCACTGAAAGTCTCTATTTGTAGTAGAAGCTCTCTTGTTCTTCCTCTTCCCTATCTATGTGAAAAGAATGACTGAACTGCAGACGGAAGAGCAAGGAGTCCGCATGCTCCCCTCTTTGAAGGTTGATTCAATACACTTGGTAAAATGTTACAGTTAATTGTTACAGTTAACAGTTAACAGTTTGCAGTTAAATTGTTGCAGTTAATGTTTAACTGTATAAAAAAACCCTAATGGCATTAGCAGTTGTATTATTTGTCTCTTCATTATCCTTCAAAGTAAAATGCAATAGGTATCATGTCATTTTTAATGTGTTTTAATGTGAGTAGGATGCAGATTTATTCTCTGTCGGCCCAGAGGGTAGGACCAAGTATAATGGTTTTAATTTGCTGGAGGGTGGATTTTGATTGAACATTAGAAGGAACTTCTTGATGGCAAGAGTGGTTCAACAATGGAACCATTTACCTAGAGGAGTGGTGGGGTCTCTTTCTCTTTCTCTGGATGCCTTCAAAAAGAGGCTGTACAGCTATCTGCCAGGAGTGCCTCAGCTGGAGATCCTGCACTGAGCAAGGAATTAGACTTCACGAACTATGGAACCCCTTCCAATTTTTTGATCCTATGTTTATGTTCAACCTCATCTAGTCTATCTTTTTGTACTTAATAAAGGGAAAGGGTTGAAGAAAAGTAAAAGTGGTGAGAAAATGGAGGGAAGATTCAGATGGAAAATGATGTTATTCAGACATTCTTTAACATTCTGAAAATGAGGCAGCAAGTCCATCATATAGGCCTAGGCCAGAGATACCTCTTGTATAAGGATCAGCTCTTCACTCCCTCTAGGTCTGTAATCCTTGCCCTCCCCCCACATTGTATATTCCTTGCATGACTCAGTTAGGATGATAATCCAAATCCCCCTGCCATGCCTCACAGCATTGCCCAAGGAAGCCTTTTTGCTGGCCTCCCATGATGAGAGGCCAGTAATCAGTGTCCAGATACTGCACATCACATCAGAGAGCAAAGAGGTGAATAAGCTTAAGAATATGTAAGTTTCAGCGTAGGTTCGCTATTTCAGTTGAATCCTTGATAGGTATTGTAGACTGCATTCCTTGGGCATAGGAAGACTATGCTTAAGGAGTTTCAGGAGCTCATCAAACATCTGAATTTTGCACATGGGGTAGTCATCTTCCTTAGGAGTTATGTGTAACACTACCTGTGGTGTTAGTAAGTCCCATTGTAGGATCAGATTTATGCAAGGGGTTTATTAGGATCTTTCTGTCTGCCAGGATGCTTTGGATGTTTTTAATGGAGTTTTCTTTTGGAGGAAAGAGGTTAAGCTCAATGATTACCTGCAGGTCTCTTGCGACACAGCAAGGTCCTTAGGATTCGGAGTATATTTTAGGGGTCAGTAGTGGTGGCCCAGTGGTACTCAGGAGTGACCCAATCACATCTGACATTCTTAGAGTTTTTTTCCCCATCTTGGTTGCTTTCAAGATATGGGCTGAGGAGTTTTCTGATTCCTCATTTCATTAATAATGTAACAACAGGCCATTAATTCCTTGATATCTTGGTCAGATAGAGTAATGTGGCTTGCTACAGAATTCACATCACAGTGTTTTCATTACACTATCCTGTTCACAGCACTCCATGTGGGAGGGGTAGACAACAGCTTAGTCGATGTTCTTTCCTGCAAACAGATGGAATGTTTCAAGCAGCTGATGTCAGATGCAACCACCATGTCAGGTTCAATGCCAGCTGAGCTCTGGAATCATGAAAGTATGAGGTAATTAGGGCTATCAGTTTGTCCCTGGCACTCAGCACTAGGAAGAGGAGTACAAGGAGTTCATCAAATTTCAGAAGCAGGTTTTACTAGGCAACGAATGACCTGTTCCAGTGGATCACTTGTTACAATATTGTGTGTCCCTCAGGATCTCTATGGGTGTGTATGTCCAACTTAGACTTTTTGTTTAAGGCTCATGGTTTGCTGGACCTCACTGGTGATTTTTGCATGAGGAATGCCCTTGAGGGGCCATCTAGGGAGAGAGGAAGAATAGTGGATGATAGATAACCCTTCTTCCTGCCACTGTTAAGGGTTTAGGAGGGGTCTGGGGTGGTATGTATACATCTCCATATGAAGCACTGTTTTTCCATGTTCCTTCTCTAACTGTTTTTATCAGGGCTTTGTGGGTCAGTGAGCTTGTGGTACAGGCAAAAGGCAGCAGATCTGGCAGAATTTTAAAGTTTAAGGATCTTTCTCTGGGGACTCAGCATGCCAAATTTTATGATTCACCATTTCAAAACAGATCAGCGGCAGTCAGGAGCAGTTATAAATTTGCAAACCTATAGCAACCTAATATTATGTCCAATGTGGAACTTAAAGGATTACATGCTAGGTTGGGGAACTCATTCTGGTCCCTTATTCTGTCATCCAGATTTGTCACCCTGGACTAAAAATACCAATTTTAAGCTGTCATCTCTAGGGTCCTTACTTCATTGGAACTGAAGGGAGTTAAATTTGGAATGCATTCCCTTTGAATTGAAGCTGCTTCAACTGCAGCTGTAATCGACATGGGGCCTAAATTCATTCAGAGGGTAGGGCACTGGAGGTTCATCGCCTACTAGAGATATATTAGGCCTTTGCTACTCTAACATGTTGTCTGGTTGTTCTTGTCTTGCAGATTCTAGGTTGAGTGGTGAGGCATCATGTCCTGATAGGCCCTAGATTTGTCTATTGGGCAGAGCACAAGGTTCAGAATAGTCATTTTGGATCCCAGCTGGGGTTGGATGATCTGGCTTCTATCAAGTGGCTAGAAAGGATGGGTCTCCAGTGGTATGGCATGCTGCTAATGTTGGTTGAGCAGTGGTGTGAGCCTCCACTGCACATGCTGGTCATTCACTGTGGTGGTAATTGCCTATGTTTGTTGAAGGGCAAGACTGTTATCATTCAGGCTATCCATGACATGGAAGTCATACAGTCTTCTTGGCCCAGTGGGCTATCATATTCTTCCATGGCAAATATGGCCAGGGGAGGGAGACCCAAGGCACATTAATATTGCCCAGCACTGAGCTTATAGTGAGATATGTAATGCAATAGCAAGGGACTGTGTCATTTTATGCCATATCTCCAATCATCTTCTGGCAGCCTGACTTCTACAAAGTAGATGGGGTCTGTTTACTTGCAAAGGGCAACCATTTATTCCTGGGCAATATGCAATAGGATGTGAGAGTTTCTTGGCCAGCTTGATGGGGGATAAGGATTAAGCCAACACTTGTCCTTATCTGTGAAAGGTAGAGGGAGAAAATAGGAGTTTGATGAATACCTATGGCCCCTGGAGTTGTCTCTACCTGTCATAAGACCCAAGACATGGGGAAGGATACTGTTCTTGGGGCTGGCCTGAAGGTTTAGCTCTCATTTTGAGTCATGTGATTAGAGAGGATGGATTCTCAGGTTGACCTTCCAATAAATGGCCAGCTGGAGAGAAACCTAACTTGTGGGTTCCCTCAGGGTGTCTCACCCAGGGGAAGCTGGGGAGGAGGTCTGGGGGAGACTACTTGCCTCAGCTGCTCCCACACAAGGTCTTGCCCCCTTTTTGCACATCCCTAGAAATAAAATTACACAGGTGGCAGTTTAAATAAAGTGATCCATCTTTCAATCCAAGCTTTGTTGAGTGGTCTTGTTATTTCATGGATTGGTCAGCAAATGGTGAATGGAGGGGGGAATCATCATGAATCAGAGCATGCCTGGACCTTTTATGTGACATTATAAAATCTATGTTGATTGCTGTTACAAAAAATGGCTTGCACAACCTTCATTCCCTTTTGACTCATATCTTTCTGTACTTTAGATAGATACAAAATGTAAGTAGTGGAAGGTTAACAGGGTATGTCAACAGCCAATGTGTACCTCACAAACATTTTTTGAATCTTTTAGTGGGGAGACTACCTACTTGAGATAGGCAATCTGGAGCATAAAACATTGCAGTCTATAAGACAACCTGCATTTCATTAAAAATCCCTGCCATGGAAAATGACAAGGCTCTAATATAAGTGCAAGCACAGAATCTGTCATTACTTCTAATCTCAGAATTAAGTAGGGATTGAATCCATGACTTCAATTGAATTTGCATGTTTTTCTGGATTCTGTCTCAGCTTTACACTGTCCTGAGTCAAATAAGAATGATTTCTTGAATGTTTATCAGGATGAATAATTCAAACAGAAGTGCAGTAGAATTGCTGCACATTGAGCATTTGAGCCGAGTTTCTGTGATTTTTTTTTCCAGTCTGTGTCCTTTGAATGACACCCTTTGTTCTGTTTCACCAGAGAGGACAATGGTTAGCAGAATATGTTATCACTCGTATGTGAGTCACTCTGTTAAAATATTAAAGTTGCTACAACAGTCCAACTAATATGGGTGGCCTTGTGACACAAGAAAAGTTCATTGTACGCCTTACATCTCCAAGTCTTTTCAACTTCTGAAACCCTGGGAATTTTTTTTAATTGAGTCATTCACTAAAGTATGGAACTAGGAAATTGTTATCCATTTGAAAAGGAAATTATTGCATTAGAGAGAGGACCTAGGTTAAGTTCCTCTGAATGGGCCCAGCCTACTTAACATCCTCTCCACAGAGATTTCTAGAAAAGTGCTATTATTAACATTCAGTGGCTGATAAGATTTAGTTAGCCCAGCAGTTTGATCTACATGAACTTTTAATCATGTTAATCCCTACAGAGTTATGAAACAACAAAAATGTGATACCAATCATGTAGTGAAAAGGAGGATAATTGTTGAAGAAGAACAAGCACACAGATATTACTAGGGTTTGGAGGAGAGGAGTATTTTCTAATGGACATCAGTGTATGTTTAACTATGGCCATTTCCACATGGGGTATTTAAAACAATGCAGTGCGTCCTCCACAGAGGACGTCTGCACCTTGGAACGGACTGGATTCAGACTACTTACCGTAGATCCACACCTCAGTCCGCTCCGGAATGACCCCAAGTGGTCCTCCAGTGTGCTTTTGAAAGATCTGATTTTTCCAGTCTTTCAAAAGCACGGAGTGCACCACTGCGAGCCTGCTCCCTTGTGCAGATTCACAGGCTTGCACCAATGCGAGCTTGTGATCTACCAAGGGCGGGCTTTAGGCTGGTGAGCTTCACTGGTTGGTCGAGACCCACGACCAACCGGAAGCCGCCATTTTGGAAGCCAGAGCAGTGCAGAGCGATGACCACGCGCTGCTCCTCCTCACCCCAGACCGGACCAGACCACCAGAAGAAGTTGTGGTGCGGGGCGATTCCCTCACCCCGTGTGGAAATGGCCTTTGTTTTAAGTTTATCTGCATTGTGTTTTAATTGGGAGTTTGTTTTAATATGTATTCTATTATTGTCAGCTGCTTTGAGTGACCTTTTTGGCAGAAAACTGAGGGATAACTTAAAGCAACAGACTAACCAACTAACCTCAAATTATAACCTTTAATTCTTGGATCCAGAAGTTCTTCAGAAGGATTTTTTTTTTCTGAGCCTGATGATGTCATTCTACAAATGGAATCAGGTCAGTCAAAGGGAGCATGAGGGAAATGGAAATATATGCATATACCTGTGTCACATATGTAATTGATACCCTGGCTGAGATCCAAGGTGTCTTTATTCATTCATTCATTCATTCATTCATTCATTCATTTGTTGTATTTGTAGGCCACCTTTCTCCTGGTATTGGGAGTACTGGGAAACCCACTAGAGTAGATTTTGGGTGACAGGCAGAAATGTGGGAAATACACTAGCGCATTGCTGGATTTAACCTGTTGTTTTTAACCCATTGTTTTCCATTTTTAAAATTATTTTGGATATTCATGTTACCATTTCTATTACTTAATCTCTGAGGATTTTTTAATAATTGAAAAGTAAACAATAAATGAACCCCATACACACACACACATATTGAGCATTCAACCAAAGACTATAAAGAATTGCACAGTATTCATGTGTGGTAGAAAAACTAATTTTAATTATTGCATATTATTCATGTTCATAGTAGATACCTCTGTTTTTCAAACTGAGTCCTTCAAACATTCACACAATAAAAACAATATAAGCTGGTACTGGATAGTCATTCGCACAAGACATTTGAGGATAGATTGTGGATGTGGTAGTCAGAGAACAGCAGCTGCAGGAGATTCTACTTTGTTTTTTGCTTATGTCATGAACATGCCTGGAAAAGTTATTTGTTTGGACTATAGACCACAGAATCCTCCAGCACAGCTGTTGGAGATTCTAGAAGTTATAATCCAAAAAGTAACTTTGTCAAGCCCTGGTCAGGAGTTGCTGTGACTATGAACGACTGCCCCATATGGTAAGCCATCAAATTCAGCCTCTGAACTAAGTACTGGACAGACTCAGCTCACCCAAATTAGATTATTCAGACCAGGAAAAAATATATTAGGCTTCTGTGTTTCTGCTAGAGGAACAAAGTCACCCTGAACTTTGATGTGAACCTGCACTCTTGTTTGTTATTTAGTTAACTTTGGGATTCTCCCTCAGCCCTGCCTCATGGTGTCTTCTTTAGTCCTCACTTATTTTGGGTTACCTTTTATTGTATTGATTCTGTTGGCTTGTTTCTAGCTTGCTTCAGACTATGGTCCAGGATCTGGCCCTGATAGAATGTTTATCCTGTTTTCCATTTTCTTCTGACAGAGAAGTTTGTAGAAGAAGCCATATGGCAGTGGTTCCCAATCTTTTTTTTCACTTGTGCACCCTTTGGCAGCCCATTTCCATAAACGGCATCCTTTATATTAGCAAAAATGTTTGTAATTAATATAGTTGCTGTAATTTCAAATGTATATGGTGTAACTATAAATAACTGTAAATAAATAGCACTGTGCTAAATAGCTTTGTTTTGCACCAAAGTGTCAGACATGTTCTGAGAAATTCTTGGTGACTGGCCACTATCCACATTATATTTCACCTTTTTCACTGTGCCAGTTTTTAATCACTGATCCATATCTGATACTACATGAATTGAAAAATTAATTTAAAACTTAAAACAATGTCAGAGAGAAGATACATAGAGAAGATCTGGAAGAACTCCCTTATTAAATACTGCTCACAGGACTGGCTGAAGGACCTGCTTATATATGCACTGGTACAATTGCGAAAGCGCTTAAATGTTCATGAACCAGAACAGAATGAAAGCTGAGGCTGTGAAGGGCATGCCGCTGAGCACACACAACATACTGGGATGTTCACAACACACTGTTTAGAGAGAGACTTCCTGTCATTCACCAAAATAACAAAGTGAAGGAATGGGGCTTTTCTCAAGGTTAACTCATGAAGGAAACCCTTTCTGCACTCATCATAACATTCAATTAAATTTCACAGCTTTTGACTTGTATCTTGTCTTACACTATTGACATGTGTCTTTTTCAACCATTATTTTTCCCCCCTACATACCCCTAACTGGTTCATAACCCTGAAGATACATCTACTCCAAGTTGGGAATCACTGCCATATGGTAAGGAAAGAATCAGTCATCTTGGGACAGAATAAAGCTTGAGTACTTCTTTGTCTTCTTTTGTCCCTTTCTTTCTATATTTAGTTACTTTGTGCTATTTTAAGCCTCCATGAGAAAAGTTGAGCAGAAATGGTACAAATAAACACCATTTTTCAATGATTATGAAATCAAATCTTCATGCTGAAATATGGAATACCTCAAAATACCAGATGGTGATACAATAGCTATTGCTTTCGTGACCTACTTAGGAGCTTCCTGAGGTAATTGGCCAGGGGCTGATAGAAATAAAATAGAAGGATCAATAGATAGACCTTATGTTCCCTACTCTCATTGATAGTGATACCCTAGTATGATTCCTGTTTGCTTAAAAGAAGATGATGTGAAAAGAACTGGCACATTGCCGTAATCTGGTCATGCAAACTGTCTCTAAGCAATTAGACTGTCTTATTGGTTTAGTGCTATTTTGAGCTTATGCCTGCTCGTGAGCCTTGCCTACAAAAGCAAATCAGAATGTACTGCTTTATGCTAGACTTCTATTTATCATCATGCACGTCTCATAACTGGATGACATTTATATTTAGTGCCACTGAAAATAGCATCAGAAACAATGAAAAAGATAATATATAAATTTGGTGTACTCTAATTTTAGACTTAAGGCCATTGTATAAAGACATATAAAAGCACTACAATTAAATGCCATCATACTTTGAGTTGTCAGATTGATACAAGAATAAATTTGTGAACGAACAGGGAGCCTTAGTTATTCTCATGGTTCTCACCTGCCTACAATTTGAATTTCTACCACTTTTTATACTGCTCTGTATATCAAAAGTTTAAGAGATTCTCCTTATCTTCAACTAAAGTTTAATTTCTTTAATGTTTTTGAGTTATTTATTTACAATAACTCAAATATTAATTTACATCTTTACTTTCCACAACAAATAAGGTAGATAATAATAACAGAAATACAGTCAAAATCAAAAGCTCAATTAAAACATATAACAGATCAATTAAAAACTCAAAAATAAGAAACGGTATCCAGAGTCAAAGCCAACTCAGCCATGTGTTGTTTTGAATCTACTAACTAGCTAACAGAAAGAGAGAGAGAGAGATACATAAATATAAATATAAATATAAATATAAATAACTTTTATTTTATAGATGACACAGATGGAACAATATTTTATAAAGGCCAACAGATCAGTTATTCTCAGCTTAGCAAAGTAAATAAGCCATTGTCTTCCTCAGCTATGCCTTTCTCACATATATAAACAGAAATTTTTGTTACAATTCTTATCCACTATCCTGTCCTCTGACAAAGCAAGAACACTAGGATTGATTCACATGACCACTTGGATTCAGGAGGAAGGAAGGAAGGAAGAAGGAAGGAAGTTGATTTCTACTTGAATGCACTGAGAATTTGATCTAAGGTTGAAATATACAGATATAAGGCTAAGTATACAGTTTGAAGCACATTGAACTGATATTTTAGGGTTAGAGAACCAATGGTTTGTCAATCTTTATATTGGCAGAACTTTGCAGAACATATAAAAACTGCTTCTTCTTTTTTTACACTGCAGATCCTAGAATCTCCCAGTCAATATGGACAATGGCCACTAGCTGAAGTTGTAGTTTAAAAAACTTTGTAGGCTCCGGTACATTGTTTGAGGTGAAATCTAATGACAATGTAGGGATTGAGATCCCAGCTCAATGTGCTTTCTAGTCTTAGAAACATCCAAAATGATATTTATTTGCTTTCTAGTGTTAGGAAATTCCTTAAAATTCGTGCTCTGTCATTTATAATTCCTTCTACCATTTGTTTTGCTGCCAGTCTGAACTAGTTTTATCAAAAAAAATTTCTAACTTCTGTCAAAATTTCTTATAGGTTATCTTTTAGAAGCAACCCCAAAATTTGCTTCTTTGATGACATTTCAGTTGTAACTGTTGGAAAGCATTGGTTGGTTCACAGAACTGTAGTCATAGTTTGATTGGTGACTTTACAACTTCTACTGTTATGTTACAGCCAACAAATCAGTTCTGTGTTTCAGTGTTGTTAGAAACATCTCAAATTTGCATCTCCAGCCGTATATGCATGCATGTGTATCTATAAGGGTGTGTGTGTGTGTTTACAAACACACACATACATACCGAAACACTCAAAGAGAGTAAGGCTATTTCCTCACTACACAGTTATGGGCCCTTTCTGCAGCTTACCTGTTTTCAGCGCTGGGGCACACGGATTGCGCAAGCAGCCTCTTGTGAGAGGGTCTCACATCCCTGCTGCTTCAGCTCTGCAGCCACTGCCTGCTAGCAAGCAGGCAGTGTGAGAGCCCCTCCTCTTCCTTCTGCAGTGCACCTTGGGATTTTCCCAGGCTGTGCTGGGGCAGGAAGCGTGAGTGCTGTTGCTCCAGAGCTCCGCACACATGGTAAGTGCACGCGGGGGCCCAGAGCAATGCGCAATCGGGCACCATTTTCAGCTCAAAGCTGAAAATGAAATAGTGCATGATCGACGCCTACTGGCCCTGGAGCAGCATGCGATTGCAAGTGCATTGTGTGAATCACTCCTTCCAATCGCGCAACACTCCAGGGGCCCTATTGCATGGCAAATGCTGTGCGAAAAGGGCCATAATGTTGTTATTCCACTTTCAACATCCTGTGGAATTCTGGGGTTTATAGTTTACTGAGGACCAAGAGCTCTCTGGAGAAGAGTTCTAGATGGCCCTTCCTAAACTCCAAACCCCAGGATTCCATAGGATGTTGAAAATGGAATAATAGCACTATGACAGCATAGGGCAAAAATGGCCAGAGAGAGAACCAATAACCTGTGCTTCAACATATTTTTCAACTTAAACTTAGTATGACTATAATTGTAGTTGCTGGTTCTACATCCAAGGTTACTTTGAAAATCTCTTTTTCATATGGTAAGTAAAACTATTTTTATCACTTCAGTTAATCAAGAAAAAGTATTTATAACTGATGATCACATTTATTCTTGTGAAACTCCTGACTAATCCTGTCTCCACCCACTGGGCTTTTGCTGCTTTGTATTCAATTTTTGCCTAAGATGCCAAAGTCTTATCTCAAAAATTAAACCCATGAAGTTGTGGATAAAAAGTGGAAGAGAAGATTAACTTCTTCCCTGGTGAGATAAATCATTTCTTAGTGTTTTCACTTGGAGAGATCCCCATTTTTCATTTGACTTTTGCTGCAGTCAGATGTCCAAAAGAATGTGAATGTCAAAAGTAATGTATTATTGTACATAATGAACTTTCAACTCTGCATTAGCTTCCAAGAACTCTGGAAAGTCCTTCATTATTTTTATGTGCATCCAAACCTCTTCTAACTACCAGGGTGAAAAGAGATGAAAAAATGAACAATAAAAGCATAATTCAGCTGTCAATTGACATTTAAAGATAATTAACAAAAAACTCAACCCTTGTCTGATAAATGGGCAGCTGAAAATGTAGATCAGTATTTTCGTATATAGAAGGCATACAGACACTTAGTATTATACTTTTTAATTTTAATATGTATTTATTTATTTGCTTGTTTGTTTGTATAGGCATCACTTTATTTGCAGCTCACTGCCTGAAAAATGATTGTCTCCAGTCACTGTAAAGGATACCGTACCATTTCATTTGATCACAGGGACTACTGTCTGAGTGACATCAAGTCAACTTGGTCTTATGGCAAAACTACAAATGGGAGACCTCCAAGATAACTGGACATCAACTACCCTGCTTAGGTCTTGTAGACTCAGGACTGTGGCTTCCTTGATTGAGTGAATCCATCTCTTGTGATCTCACCTTTTTCTTACTGCTGTCCACTGGTGGTGCCTTGAAGTTGTTTCTGGCTTATGGCAACCATAAGACAAACCTATCATGAGAGTTACCTTAGCAAGATTTTCTTCAAAAGCAGTTTGTCCTTACCTCCTTCTGAGGCTGAGAGAGTGTGGCTTGCCC
This sequence comes from Ctenosaura bakeri, assembly GCA_948474755.1. NCBI lineage: Eukaryota > Metazoa > Chordata > Lepidosauria > Squamata > Iguanidae > Ctenosaura > Ctenosaura bakeri. The sequence continues at coordinate 21,639 of CAOLHI010005875.1, read as the reverse complement.
AAGGTTACCCAATGGGTTTCCTTGGTCAAGCAGGATTGAACTCTGGTCTCCAACGTCCTAATTCAACACTGAACTACTATACCATGCTGGGTCTCCGTTCTACTTTATGAAACATTATAGTCTTTTCCAATGAATCATGTCATCTCAGTATATGTCTAAAGTACAACAACAGTTTAGTCATCTTGGTTTCTAGTGAGTGTTAGGTCTGATTTGCTCTGGAAGCTATTTATGGCCATTTCCGCATGGGGCGAGGGAATCACCCCATGCGCTACTTACCGAACTTCTTGGCTCCCCAGTCCGGTCCGCGCTGCTCTGGAGCAGTGTATGTTTGTTGCTCCGCACTGCTCTGGGGATGAAAATGGCGGCTTCTGGTTGGTCAAGGGTCTTGACCAACCACTGAAGCTCACCAGCCTAAAGCCCGCCCCCGGCAGATCGCAGGCTCGCACTGGTGTGAGCCTGCAAATCTGCACCGGAGAGCAGGGACAGAATGGTGCACTCCGTGGTCTTTCAAAAGCACACTTGACGACCACTTGGGGTCGTTCCGGAGTGGGCTGAGGTGTGGATCTATGTTAAGTAGGTCTGACCCAGTCCGCTCCCAGGTGCAGACGTCCTCCCTAGAGGACGCTCTGCACTGTTTCTAGTAGCCCGTGCGGAAATGGCCTATGTGTCTTTTTAGTGGCCCATGGTATCTGCATAACTATTTTTTTATTTTTTTATTTTATTAAATAAGAAATCAACACAATCCAAGAATACAAAACAACAAAAAATACATCCACACAAATATTAACAAACATCTACACATATCTAAAATAAATACTAACAAAATGTAATGAAAATTGGTTCCCACCCTTGCTGCAAACAGTTCATATTACTTAAATATTTACACCTAACTGTTAAGTCATACATTTTATCCTATAATTATCAATTGTTGCTTATCACTTATCATTTTAATTATTTATTTATTTAATTTCTCAAGTCCATAATTCATTAACTTATTCTAAATTATTTTATATTAAAGATCAACCATTGAAAAATAATAATGATCTATATAAGAGAAATATTTTGAAACAACAAACAGAATACATCTACTTCTACACTTCTCATTTAGTAATATTTAATTTTAAATACCAAAACCTGTTGTTATCAGATTGCCTTCATTCTTTTTTTAAGAAATCAATCAATCATTTCCATTCAGACAAAAATTCATTTTGTGTTCTGCCTTTTAACCTGTGTATAAGTTTATCCATTTTGACAATTCCCATCAGTCTGTTTAGCCATTCATCCACTGTTGGTAACTCCAGTTTTTCCCTGTACTTTGCATATGCTGACCTTGCTGCTAGCAATATATGTTGTACCATTTTACGGTCCTTTTTATCCACTGTTATATCTTCTTCCCAGATTCCTAACAGATATAATTCAGGCTTTTTAGGTAACTGAGGCTTTAAAATCTTTTGCATCTATTTATGTACCTTCACCCAGAACTGCTTAGCTTTATCACATGTCCACCACATATGATATGATCTTGACATTTCCAACATTTGGCCTTCATCTCTTTATATATCTTTGCTAGTTTCTCTGCTGTAAGATACCAGCAGTACAGCATCTTATAATAGTTATCTTTAAGATCATAACATAATACATTTTCAACTTCCTTTGTCCACCATATATTTTCCCACTGATTCATATGTATATTGTATCCATATTCTTTGCCCAGTTTATCATATATTCCTTTACTTGGGTACCTATAGAACTCAAATCAACTCAAATTAGTTGATTTTCTTGTCAACTTTCTTCACGGTCCAGCTTTCACAGCCACGCATAGAAATCAGAAATGATCATATTGCACCTATACCAAGCTCATCCTTGTGAGAGAGTTGGCTGCATTGCACTATAAAAACCCAAATGGATGAAATTAGGTAGATCCCTATAGCTTCTTGCATGACTGATTTTTATCCCTATACTGATTGCTATTTTGTATTTATATGCAAAAAGAGTTTAAGGTCTCTCTAAGTCAGAATATTTTCCTTCCCAAGTTAGAGGAACAGAAGGTTCCCCCTTCTCATCAAAGCTCAAACCATCTCAAAGCAGTTTTGACACATGAAGTAAAAATTTCTCAATCCCTTCTCATCTCTGCCAGAAAACAATAATAATAACTAACTTTTTTGATGCTTTGATAACACTCAAACCTCCTTTCTCAACCTCCTCACATTACCTAATGGTAGAATCAAGAGTCTCTCTTGCTCATTCAAACTGATAACCCACTTGCACTAAAATAAGCTTCACATCATCTAAGACCAAAATTAATGCACTTGGAAATCTTTAGAAAAACTGAATAAGAGCCAAAGGGCACACACTATTCAAACCACTTTTGTGTTTTACTGCCTGGAAAAGGAAAGGTGAAGAATGACTTATCTGAACCTGATGAAGTCATCTGACTCTTTAAGCTGCCTTCTCTGTAATCTATGGCTATCATCATGTGGCAGATGGAAGACAAGTAAGAGGGCTTATCACCTTTAAATTGTAAAAAAAAATGAAAATAATAATAGCAGTACTGTACAGTCTTAAGTTTTCCTATTAATAAGACTCTAAGTTTAGCACTGCTTGGACTGGCAAAAGACAGAAATAGAAATACATTTCTGACTGAACACCAAAGGGGGGGAGATAGACAGGCAGAAGCAGATTTAGAAAAAACACAAAAAACCAACGTAGGTAACTTTCTGCTCAGTCTTGTGTGTTCCCTAATAGGCTTTACTCGAAAATATGTTTACACAGGACTGTACCCTAAAAATGTTAAGATATCTGGTGTTGAGTTCTAAAAGGCTGTGCATGATTCCCCCTCAAGTGCTTTAGCTCTCTTCACAAGACTCCCCTCAAAAATCTCTGAAACAAACAAGATTTTTTATGGTTCTTTCTCATATTAACACATTAGCCTCATATGCTGCTATTCCTCATTATGCTGCAAGGTGCCTGATGCTCATCGTATGTCCTTGATGGGCAACACTAACAAAGAAAAAATATTTGTTCAGTTGTTTTCTTCAACTCAAGAAGCAGGCTAGGGAGAAGCAGCTCTTTAAGAAGAAGCCTTTATCCTGGTTCTACCTTTTGGACCTGGAGGCCATCTTTCCTCCAAATACTGCACCAGTCACTATTAAATAGGATCCCAAGCTATCCTAATAAGGCAGGTCTGTAGCCTCAGAATATACTAAACAGGGCCTCACACCCAAATTTATTTCTTTGGGCCCCAGATCTATTGTTACATATATAGTTTAGACATACAAATGCAAAATGCAATGTATAATGTGGACACAGACATGTGGATTTTACACAAATTTGTGTCGTATAGGTCTCAGCCTTAAATCTTTTAATTGCTCAACCATGAAACAAACAACTGCATAAAAAGGGCACTATTCTCTTAGGATGTTCAGATGTAGTGTTACCTTAAGAGGTGAGGGATGTGGGGGTCCACCCGCAATGTCAGCATCTCCTCAAAATGGGAATTATAGCTCAAAGGAGACCTGTGAGAGGAGGATAACAGCAGGATCTTTTCACCTATGTAAACCAGTACTAACTGTAGAGAAGACTCCAGTTAAAGTTACACAAAGTGTTTTATTTGAGTTGACAAAAAAAAAGTCAGAAATCAGCCACTCTTAAGAACCATACAAGAGTATAGGAAAGTGAGGTGAGAAAGGATGGATAGAGAGATATTAGGGGTAGAAAGGATGATAGTTACTAGTCTTGAAAAAGGAGGTCACAGCAGAGGGGCTCAGGCAGTGTTCAAGGGTAGCACAGAGTAATCTTATTTGAACTTTCCTATCAGTATTGGGGTTTTCTGCATAACTCTATCTGAACTTTCCCTGACCCCAAACCCATCTGTGGTCAGTGTATCCTGAACATGTTCTCCAGCCAGTGTGACTCTGAACATGTTCACTGGTCATTAATAAGTCCAAATTATGAAAATCACACATCTTGTATGAGGGGTTGTAGGGAATGGTAACAGTAGCACTTGAAGGGTGAACCTTTGGAGCTGTCATCTTGACCAGATCATATGGGACTAGTGGCACAAGGCCAGAGACAATTTGCCTCTGTACTTTAACTATGGGACTGCTAGCTATAGTTCTGAATCCTAGCCACGTACCTCTTGCTCAGCCCCATCTCCTTTATCTAGTGTTCCTACTATCCTACAACTTTCAACCTTGCCACTTAACATATCACCTGCATCAGTACCTCCCTGCACTGGAATTTGTGAGCAGAGAATGTCTAAGAAAAAACAAGGCTACAATTTGGGCTTCTCCTGTAAGGTTTTCTGGTGTTTCCTCCTCTCCAACCACAAACTTTTCCCAATCACAACACAGTGATTACCAACTTGTTGAGAAACTTCAGAAAATTCAACCAAAAGAAGCCTAATTTGTGCAATTTCCAAAAATATAAGCGTGTTTATAAATTTTGGTACCAAAATAATAAAAAATAAAAAATTAGGGACAGAAATGGGAGGAAGGACTCTGGTGGCATGTTATGACTAATCCATTTTAGTATAAATGTTTGTGGATTACAATCCACTTCCTCAAGTGTACTGATGGAGTACAATATTTAAGCCTGAGGTTACTTAGTACTTAGTTACTATTAACTTACTGTAGTTACTTAGGTATGGGCGTGCCACAAGACTCCACATTTGTTCAGATGTCTCTTATTATAATAATAATAAAAAAAACAGCAGCATTTTGAACACCTATGAGAAACCAGTGTGTGGGCAGGAACAATTAAAAAAAAACAAGAAATCCTCAATTTGTGAGAATAATAGGAAAATATTGTAAAGTTTTAATACCATAGAACACACACATAAAGCCAGATCTGTTTATCTACTGTGCTGCTGTGCATTCCCCACTGCTTTGAGGATTTCAAACACTGATAAAAGATATTATTTTGAAAATAATTACATTCTAAGCCGGATAGAGTGGCAGGGGAGAGAATACCCATGTTTCATAAGAATGGAAAGAATCAAGTTTAGCTTCTGCTTCTAGTTCTGAAGGGAGAAAGTTGCGAGTTTTTAATAAAAGAAACAGAGGTAACTTTTAAGCACTAAATTACACTGTTTGAAGAATGAGCATTGCTTTTTCTGGGAGATCTGAGGTCCGAGGAAATTGGAAAGTAAGGCAGAGAATCTTGTGGCCTGCAGTAAATTGGCTCTTCTGTGCCAGAAAAAAAAAGTGTTCTCCACTGAATTTTGGTTAAAAAAATGTACCATATGAAATGTGTGCACTTTGATCACCACACAGAAACAGCAATTTCCAGCCAGCAATGGCTGACTGAAAAAGACAATGAGAGGGAAAGAAAGAAAATAAAAAAAAAACAGGATAGATGCTCATTTAGATTTGGATTGAAAGTGTCTTTAAGATGGAGAAGAATCACTCTCTATGAAAGAGAGCTGTCAAAGAAACAAATTTTTTAAAAGAAGCTCTGTTCAGAGCCAAACTATTTTTAAGATGCATGGGCTGCATATTCAGAAACACTTGGAACAATTTCAATCTTTCAGTACCTCTGACAAATCACACAGTCCTCTCCTGAAGTCACTCACATATTCCACATCAAGGAACAGATAAAGAGTGGGTTTTTTCAGATGCCTATTTTCATACATTGTTGCATTGTTTTGAAGGATAGTCCTGACTGTATTTGTTTCTATGGTTCATTATAATAGGATACACCCAGAATAGTAGACATTTGTCAGACTTGGCTGTAACTTGACAGGATAGAGAAGCCCCTGCTGTGATAAGCAGCAAACTAATGCAATACACTGTTACATACTTGCATTCAATTTTAAGTAACTCACCAAAAAGAGCACCAATACCTGGGTTCTTCTTTACTATTATTTTATAAGAATCCACATTGCAACCATAAATATAAATAGAAAAGAACTGGAGAGAAGGGATAATCTATTCTGTCTCTTCTGATTGCAAATTTGATATTGTAGCTACAGTAGTAACTGTGTGTAGAAGAAACATGCATTTAATCCCTGCTCTGCCATTGGTGAACCTGAGCCAGCCATTTACTATTAGTCTAGTCTATCCCAGGACTGTTGTAGAGGAAAATGGGGAATGATGACCAGATTCACTGTTTTGAGTTCTACAGAGGAGGTGAGGAGGACCAGAATAAAAATGTACTAAAGAATTAGGGACTGTGGAGGTTAATAAAGGGTGAGGAAAAGAAATATACGTATTATTCATCAGTTTATAAAAATTATTCAAGAATAGACTATATTTTTGTCTCAAAGAATATGATACCTAGATTAATAAATACAGAAATTGAAACAATAAAAGTGACAGATCATGCTTTGATGAATTTGGATATAACTATGAAAAGGAACTATAGAGAAGCAAAAAGGTGGAGATTGGATACCAAAATACTTAATTATAAGGAGATAGTAAATAAAATAGAGAAGGAGTGGCAAGAAATTTGGGATATAAATAATAAAGAAGTAACACAAGATGTATTATGGGATACAATGAAGGCAGTGGCAAGAGGATTATGTATTAAAGAATCAAGTAAATTAAAGAGAAAATTAGGAGAAAAAAATTGAAATTAGAAGAAGAAATAAAACAATTAGAGAATGATTATATAATAGATAGAACAAAACAGAAATTTATAGTATTACAAGCAAAAGGAGATGAATTAGAAAAGATAAAAATGGATGAAGTCCAGAAAAATTTAATATATTTGAAAAGGGAATTTTTTGAATATAGTAATAAAAATTCTAAAATGCTGACTAAATCAGTACAATAAAAAAAACTAGAAATATGATTGGCGTAGTAAAAGATAAATTTGGTAAAGAAAAAAGGCTGATGAAAGAGAAATTAAAAATATTTGAGGAATTTTATCGAGAATTGTATTCAGCAGAGGAAAAATCTGTAGGGAATATAGAGGAGTATATTGATAAAAATTGGAAAGAAAGGCTAACAGAACAAGATAAAGGGTTGATGGAAGAAATGATATCTGAAGAGGAAATTGAAGAAGTAATAAATAATTTAAAAGGAGGAAAATCACCAGGATTGGATGGACTAGGTCCAGAATATTATAAAACATTTAAAAAATGTTTAATTCCTAAATTAAAAGTGTTATACAATAGTATATTAAAGGGTGAAAAAATTCCAATATCATGGAAGCAATCATTAATAATATTAATTTTAAAACCAAATAAGGATTCTACTGAACCAGGTTCTTATAGACCAATATCTTTAATAAACCAAGATGCAAAAATTTTGACAGCAATAATGGCAAAGAGGTTAAATAAATTTATTTATAAGTATATACATAAAGATCAATGTGGTTTTATTCAAGGAAGACAGATGGCAAACTTAATAGGGAAAACGATAAATAAAATAAATATAATGGATAGAGATAAACAAAAAGCTGGAATTTTAGCGTTAGATATATTTAAAGCCTTTGATTGCGTGGAATGGCCGGCGTTAAAAACAATATTAAATAAATTAGGAATAGGAGAGAGATTTAAAGGGTTAATAAATCAATTATATTCACATAATACATCTGTAGTGATGGTAAATGATGGATTTACAGAGCAGATTCAAATAACAAGAGGAACGAGACAAGGATGTCCATTATCTCCAGTTTTATTTGCAATAGCTATAGAAATATTAGCGAATGTGATAAGAAATGATGAGAATTTGGATGGAACTGGAGTTAAGGAGAAAAATAAAATAAGCTTATTTGCAGATGATACATTGCTAACAATTAAAGATCCGGTTGAAAAGATAGATAGGATAGATAAACATTTAAAAGAGTTTGGGGAGAAGACAGGATTAGAAATAAATTGGGCCAAATCAGAAATAATGTTGTTTAATTATACTAAAGAAGAAATACAAAAATTTATAAGTAATAAAAAAAGGTTACTTAAAGTAAAAGAATCAATTAAATATTTAGGAATAGATATTACAAAAAATTTACAAGGACTTCAGGAAAAATTTTTTAAGAAATTAAGATTAGAAATTAAACGGAAGTTAGAGGATTACAAAAATATAAAGCTATCGTGGTTTGGTAGAATAGCAGTGGTAAAAATGAAAATATTACCTAAAATTAATTTTTTGTTTAGAATGTTACCAATAAAAGTATCAGAGGAAGAATTAAAGGAGTGCCAAAAGATATTAAATAATTTTTGTAATGGTAATAAGAAACCGAGGATTAACAAGAAATATTGGTATAAAAGTCAAAAAGAAGGTGGCCTGGGACTTCCAAATTTAAAATGGTATTATTATGCAAATCAATTGAGATATATCATAGATGGAGTTTCAGGAAACGGCGATTTAGATTGGTTAGTGACAGAAGATAAGAATATTGAGATGAAATTAGAAAATATATTTTTTAGGAATTTTTCAAAGAAAGAAATGGAAAAGATAGAAAATCCTTTTATAAAAAATATAATAGAAATATGGAAGAAAAATAAAAGAAAATTGATACCGAATATATCAACATTAACTCTGACAGTAATGATGGAAAAATTTCCAATGAATTTGAGAGAAATAATAGAGAAAGAAATAAAAAAACAAAAAATATGTAGATTAAAAGATTGGATGAAAATAATGATAAATAAAGATAGAATGAAAGAGAGATTGCAGGAAACTAAAATATCCTGGTTAAATTATATACAATTAGAGCAATGGACAAAGAGTATGAAAAGATATGTTAAGGATTTTAAAGAACATACTAAATTTGAACAAATTATTATTCAAAGAGAAAATATGCAAGAAAATGAAATACTAAAAGGTACAACAAGTGAAATATATAAAATATTAGCAAAAGAACAAGAAGAGGATTATCTTAGAAAAATCTGGGAGGAAGAGACAGCACAAAATATAGATATACAAGAATGGAGAAAAATCTGGAAACAACGTCATTTAAAAAAATTATCAATAAGAATAAAAGAGAATTATTATAAAATAGTTTGGAAATGGTATTTGACTCCAGTGAAATTAAATCAAACAGATGAGAAATATACAAGATTATGCTGGAGAGGATGTCAAGAAATTGGTACATATATGCATATGTGGTGGAATTGTAAAAAGATAATGGAATTTTGGCAAAAGGTTTTTAAAGAGATAAAAGAGATTACAGGAGTAGTAATACCAGTATGTCCAAATATAGCGTTGTTGTCTATATATAATAAGGTTGAGTGCACTCAGGTAAGAAAAGAATTAATAACAAATTTGTTATTTGCAGCGAGATTAATAATAGCAAAAAAATGGAAAACAAATGAAAAATTTCAAATAGAGGAGTGGTATAAAGAAGTGTGGAAAATTGCAATTAATGATAAATTAACATGTAGAATTAGATTTATGAAAGGTTTAACAAAAGGGAATGATTTTGAGGAAATTTGGAAAATATTTTTGGAAAAAGCTTTGATAAGAAATGGTAAAGCTACCCTATTACAAGAAGAATGGCAATTTTGGAAAGTGGATTAAATAAAAAGTTGGCTCTGGGGGGTGAGTATATATATATTTTTTTTTTGTTTGGTTTTGTTTTGTATTTTGTATTTTTTATTTTTATTTTATATTACGCGTGTGTGTTAAACTTGTGATCTATTGATGAAATTGGATATGTAATGTTTAATTTTTAAAAGGAAAAAAAAAGTTAAAAGTTAACTGGCTTTGAAGTAATAAGATTATAATTAATAATAGTAATAGGTTAAATGGAAGCCGAAAATATAGAATTAAGAATGAAACTATAATATTAAAAATGAATATAATGAAAATAAGAATTAAAGATTGGTAACAAAAATGTATAAGCTGTATGATATGGAATAAGCTGAATAAGGTTATGATTTCAAGTGTAAAAGAGAAAAAAAAATAATGTAAGTTTATGTTGTTCAAAGGAAAAAAAAATTTTCCCTTTTTTTTTCACTATTATGTATAACACATGGTGTTTAATTTTTTTGCTTTTGTTTTCCAGTTATATAATCAATAAAAAATTATTATAAAAAAAAAGAATTAGGGACTGAATGAGAGAAGGTTAATAGGCTATTCCTATTGGTCAAGCGGTCAAACCAGCTTCTCACATGATACATCCTTTTTGTTAGGTAAACCATAGGAGATATGTTGTCATGGGAGCTAAATAGCTTCATAACACAAGATCATCAGAGGAAAGTAAGAATGAACAGTAAAAATCCAGTCAGAGAAGAAGCAGATCTCTCTTGCACTCCATTAAGGATGAGATAGTGTCTTTGCAAAGAACACTGGACTGTCACTTTTAAAGTTTTTCTCACTCCAAGTGTCAAAGAGCTGAGTTTGGGACCTGTAAGCATTTTAAGTACTGGCTGTCTTCCTCAAGTTCAGAGTAGGAACAGTACATTTTGGTTGTGTTCAGGCATTTAAATTTAAATTGATAACCATACAATTTGAATATAATGTACAGTTCTACTGTTTCGTTTCTTCACATCATACAGAACAAACATACAAAACATCTGTCTTTCCTCAATCTGTATATCTTTAAATAAAATGAATAGAGGCAAATGTTAGCCCTCTAGACTTTTCCACTATGCAGAATTCCACTATGCAGAAAAGTGGGGTGAACCTAACAGTAGATTTGGGAGGGGCTAATGGGTAAAGCTCATTTCATTAGATGATTTGAAAATATGCAAAGATGAAAAGGTATAGATATGGCATGAGGGCAAAATGAGATCATTGTCCTCTGCAATAAGAATTCTGTCCCATAATAAAATTTACTTTCAGTCTCTAAATTACAAGCATTGTAGTAACTTAAAACCTAGGATAAACATTAGCAATACACTTTAGGCATCCAAAGAAAAGTTCAGGCAAAGTGACCAAGGGAATGCAAACATGGCAAACAGAGGTGTTCCAGGTGTGGATTATTTTCAGTGTTTTACTTTTTGCAATGCTAAAAATATGGGGACTAATGGAAAATTTATTCAAGGGAAAATATCCTCAATTTTCATTCCCTATAGCTATATTCCTGCAAGCATTATGTAGTTGGCGAAGAAGAAAAAAATCAAAATTCTCTGCCACTGTAGGAATATATAGGGTATGAATGCTACAGGTTAAAGAGGTGTTCTATGTCCTGGTTCTGCTACCAAACAAGATGCATCTGATTTATATCTATATGAGAGAAATATATTTCCTCACTCTGACCACCTCTATCATGTTTCAAGTTTGCAGAGCAATCCTAAGTGGCGTGTGTCTGTGTCTGTGTGTGTGCACAGTTCATGGCTGACAATCTGCTAATTCCAAGCCTAATGGGCTTCCTCCAGCCATTTTGGTAAGTGATGGGGGACGCTGTGGGTTTTGCTTCTTTCTTGAATGGACTTTTGCTTTTCAAAATGTCTTTCTGATTAAAAGAAACAAGAGGAGAAATACCAATACCAGCCTGAGGCAGACTTGGGTTTCACGTCCAGTTTGCAGAAGTATTGGGGAAATGAAAGGACTGTGGATCTACTGAATCAGACCTTACATCCTAAGTGATTTATGACCAGGTCTAAGTCTCCTTTGTTGTTGTTGTTGTTGTTGTTATTGTTGTTAGTTGTTATGTGCCTTCAAACTGACTCTGATTAATGGGAGCCTAGGATTTGCTTTGCAAGATTTATTCAGAGGGGATTTGTCATTGCTTTTCTTTTATGGCTGAGAAAGTGTGATTGAACGAAGGTCACTCTGTGGGTTTCCATGTTTCAGTGGGGATTCAAATCCTGGTCTCCAAGAGTCCTAATCTAACATTCAAACCACTACATTACTTTAGGTTTGATAGCATGCTCTGCCCCACCCTAACCCTCCTTCAGCCAGCTTTCAGTAGTTGAAAAGTCTCAAGTACCAATATGAATTCTCCCTGTGTAAACACAATGTGGATTGAGCCATCACCACTCCCTTTGTTCATTTATAGTATTTAATCTAGGCTGAAGCATTTTCTGCCAACTGTTAACTAGCCAGGTCATCTTCAAGTAACCTTTCCATTGTATCAGTATGCAGAAGTGTAAATCAAAAACAAAGAGGAGCCCACCACAATATCATGTTCAGTTTACAGTTGCTAATGGCATTATTTATTTGTGTATGTTACTGATCTAAATGATATGGTACCAAGGTAGTATAATTCATACAAACAAAACCTAAAGAAGTATTGCCATGGTACAAATGATACTTAAAGTCAACAGAAATTTCAACTGGACAAATGTGGAATGGGAATACAAATAATCACAAACATTTCACAGGACAAGTGAATAAGTAATATTTCTTCAGAGAATAAATTGCATCAGCTTGTACTCATAAACCAAATGAAGCAAAACCATAGCAGTTAGCTTTATGAGTCAATGAATTACTCAGGCACCATTCTACTTATTAGGAGGGATTAGCACCGAAGTCTGGAGTATTGTCTGCTTGGTTATCTGTTATCATAGTGTTTTGTACTTAGTTATCTGTTATCACAGCATCTGTTGTAATGTCCAGTTTTCTGACTATGCATTGATTTGGGATGGTACTAGTTTGTTACCATCCTCGCTACTATTATATATTTTCCAGGAGTCTTACATATGCATTAAACTGATGTTGAGACCAGCATGCCGACTTTAATGATTGCAATAGGGCTAGCTCTGGTTTTGAAAAAGAATTTGAAATGAAAGAAAGGGGAATCATGCTGATGTCCTGACAACTATTCTATGCATACTGAGACGCAAGGGAGAAATGGTGGGGGTGCATGAGGAAACAGGAGAATTTCAAACATAACACTAATAATTACATTATTCCTTACTTTTCAGAGTAACAATGCCAGCTCGTGTTACTTTCAAATGTTATAACATACACTCTTTACTTCAAAACATTATTTGGGAGAATTGGACTGCATTTGGAGCATTTAGGGATGTGTGCATTTAATTTAAATCCTACCTTTCTCCCAGCACATGATTTAAGGTGGTCTAAAATCATTTAAAAATACAGTACTACTGAAAATATGTTAATGCAAAAGTTTAAACACAATTAAACCAAAGTTCTGTTTTTTTTAAAAACAACAACAAGTAAAACACGGTTTTAAAACATTTAAAACATAATAAAATAGAAACACAACACTTTCATCATGTGGTTTTATTTTTAAAAAATACAGTTAAAAAGTGAGATACTATTAATGGGTAAAGTACGTAACACATGTCTTTTTCTCCAATGGCTATTTATTACTTTTTTTTAAAAAAAAGAATGCTAGTGCATTTTTTAAAAAGTGACTACAAGCTCTAAAATATAATAATGGATGGATAAAAGGATGAAGGCTGCAGTGGCAACTGGTGGCTCCCATGTCAGTGGGGTGGTAACTCTATTCCATGTTTTAGTCTGAACTTCAAAGCTACAAAGCAAAGAACTGAATGCTGTCCACCAAGTGGAGTTAACAGCTTGGACACCTGCTTTAAGTCTGGATTAAAATATGAATTCATCACCCCTACTGATGTGGAGAGGCCACCAACTACAACTAGAAGACCACATAAAGTTTTGAAGGCAAGGCAAGTGTAGTTATAGAGCAGGGCTGAGAATCATCTCCAGAAATTTGTTTGACTGTAACTTTCATCAAACCTAGTCAGATGAAGAATGCTTGGCTTTACAAAAAGCTATATGATTCTTACCTCTCTCTTAGGTGGGAATGCAGGTTTTTATTTTACTGTGGAGAATCCCTGTACCCTATGCCAATATTAGCTAGGCCATGAATGCAAGTAAGTGTTCCTGTGCACACATGTCACAGTTCCCTCAAAGTTCAATCATCACAATTTACTTAAGCAATAAGATCTATATCCCAACAAGAAGCTATAAAAAGATATAGTGATTTTTTAAAAGCAAAACTGATTGGACTGGGTTGGATTGGATTGGATTTATCAGCTGCCACTCAGCAAACTGCAAGCTAACCCATGGCAGTTGGTTTTATGAGAATACTTAATCTAAATGGATTTTTTTTTAAAAAAAAAAAGAAACCCACTGCACAAACATTCAAGCAGTAACAGCAGAATCATGTGCATGCCTATATAGATGCAGGTCCTCCTGAATTCGGTGAACTTGACTGTGCTTAGGATTAAATGGCGTCTGTGCAATCCTGTACACACACGTAAATCCCATTAGAGTCAATGTTTGTCCCACGCCGCTCAAGCATTGCGAGTGGTGGGGGGGACGGCCTTTGCTGCCCTCCCGCGATGCGAGATCGTGCTGCAGTGGCCGACGGGAGGAGGTGGGGCCGAGCATGGTATTTAGGGCCACCCCGCCTCCCCGTCGGCCTTCTTTTCGGATCCAGACGACCCACCCTCCCCCCCCAGATGGTTTCAGTGTAAGATAGCTGGTCACTTTGGGGCTGGGTAGGAATTTTTTTCCCCCTATATGGGGTTTTTTTCACCTACCCTACACTGCGCCTAGGGAGGGGTAATTGGCTTCACAGGGTGGTGTCTTAATTTGATATTAATTAGGTCACCACTGTCTTTACGTGTAATCATCAGGCCGGCTGGGGGGGGGTCTTAGGTTCGGTGTGTACCTATGGCACCCCCTTTTGGGGTGTAGGATAAATCCTATCCTTGGGGAGGGCCCTGGGATCACCCCACTTGCTGCACAGCCGGGGGTGGGCCTTGGGGCTCACCTTCCAGACAAGGGCTGGCCAAAAGTCATCATGCAACGTCAGCGGTTGGCTTTGGGGCCCGATATTTCGCTCAACAGGCTAGGGGAGATGGTCGGGAGCGGCCTCTGGCCCCTAGTCCAAAGATACTGTTGACCCCCCCTTCTCCTCAGGTCATAAAATCAAGTTCAAGTTCATGTTCAAGTTCAAGTTTAAGTTCACCCCTTGTTAATTAGGCATATTAATAAATTGCCCTAGGTCAACCCAAGTTGTGTCTGTGATCTCTTTATTTCGTGGGTTGGGAGGCAATGTTATATACAGTAGACTAGGATAGATCTTAACTGTCTATTCAGTGCAATCCTAAGCATTTTTTGTTCACATTAATAATAAATCAAATGCATTTTATTGCTTAAAAACATATTCAATGGATTCTCTAAATAAAAAAGAAGGCACACGGATAGAATCCAACTACAAGTGTGGTGCTTTAATCAGTCAGTTTTCTAGTTCTGTTTGAATTTCTAGCTGAATCAATCTATAATTGTTGAGAGACAGAGCTGGTAGGAAAAGATTGTATATCAGCAGTCCTGCCCAACAATTTTGCTGCCAATTGACTGTTCACAGTCATGGAACAAGGTTATTTGTTGCTAATTCTGTTATTAAAAACCCTGCTAAGGGCTTGTGAACTCAGAACCATGGCTTACTTTAATGTGGTCTTCCTTTTTCCCCACTGCTTTCACCTTTACTGAGCTTTAGCGTCTTCTAATGAGTGACGTCTGAGTTTGTCGGAGTGAAAACTGGAGAAGGCTTCTGTATCTTGTGGTTGTGTAGAAGAGAGAATTAAGGAGGTGCAGCTTGAGCAGGTGTCACACAACTCGGTAACAAGCAACACGTGCTGAAAATCCTCTTTCTACACAACTGTTGAAAGTATAAAAACTCTTTCCAGTTTTCACTCTGGCAGCCCTATCAACATACCTTTTATATGCTAGAAGTATTTAACATTGCCACAATCACTACTAAACAGACAAAAAAAGATCTTGGAACACAGCAAATCAGACCACTCAAATAAGAATATTATAACCAATCCCATACATGTCATCAATTGCTAGGGATTTGTTGTTCAGTAGGTTTAGACCAAAGAGTTCCAGTACAGACATGACTTTCTTACTGGAACCTACAAAAATCCCATAATAGCTGGATAAATATTTGTTTGTCATAACCCAGTGACCAAGTTATGTATACCATCAGTTCTGGGTCATCATTAAAGTGGTTTTGCCATACTATAAACATTTGTGTAGAAATTGCAACCCCCAGTGTTTCATAAGACTGATTAACAGATGCTAATCTGAAGAGAAGTAAAAAACAGAAATCCATGAAACTGTTGTAAGCATGGCATTACAGCCCAAACTAATCAGAAGACAACTCACATCTCAGGTACTAAAAAGTGGCCACAATGTATTTTCCAAGATAAATATTAAAGTCTGTACCTGACATTCCCAGGATGAGCTAGAATTATCCACTTATTGACTTAGAGTTCTTCAAATGATGAAGAAAACTGTATGGAAGATTTTCTTTTTTAAAAAAAATAAAATCCTGCAATACAAATGGTTTCCTTAGGATTTCTGCTTTCCCAGTTCACCTGTGCTGCTATGATACACTATAGGTACACACTCTCCCTAAGCAAATGGGTGGATGTTTATATAATATTAATGACAGCATTACCTATGGCAACAACAAACACACTTGTGAGAATGAGACCTGTTTCTATTTGCTGATGGTTGCTGCTACAATTATTTTTTACAAAATAAAGAAGGGAAAGCAGGAGGAGGAAAAGGAGTCTTATACAGGCATACTTCAGTTAACAAAGCCTCTTATATCCAAAGATATAACCACAAATTTCCAGAGGAATTGCTATGCTATTGTGGCAAAACAGTGGTATTTTAAAGAGTAATCTTTTTTTCTGACATTGAATTTTGTCTGCCTAAACCCACATCAAAACTTGCAATATCCTCAGTGGGTTGGTGAATTCAGAGTGAGTACAGAAAAGAGTGAAGCTTGATATTTTTACAAACTGAGGCCAAAAGACCAAATGATATAAGAAATATATTTAAGCAGAATGAATTGGTTATGTGGTGGTAGAGCTGAGAGAGCATAGCAAAAAAGCAGCAGCAATTAAATGCAGGCCTTTTGAAATTCCTCACAATACCCTGCAGTAATGCCATTTTGGATATCCCACAGAACTGTGGGGAGCTTTGCCATCCAGTTCAATGAGGACCAATTCCTTTTCAGAGCACTTGGGCCTTAACAGATGCCTGCAGGATTCAGGGGGTGTTGCCAGGTTTACTTATTGTTGAGAAGTGAACAGCTACAGATGGACACAATTCCTCAGATGTCCAAGGCAGATTTTTTAAAAGCTGCTGACTACTCTCCCCACAGTAATTTGTCACTGAATATTTATTATTCATTATTAAAACAGCATGTTATTGGTACTGTCTATTCTTTTTAAAAAGATACATTTAAAAATACAAAAATCCTGCAAAATGACACCTCAACAAAAGCATATAAAATCCACAAAACAGTAATACCTTTATTGGGCCAACCAAAATGCACAAAATGCATCATGCAAGCTTTCGTAGCTCCACTGGCATCAGGAAAGTTAAAAATCATACAAGAGAAGAACAACATGAGAATGTGCATTTTTGGTTGGCCCAAAAAAGGTATCTCTATTATGTGGATATTACTGTCTTTTGCTTCACGGCCAACATGGCTACCCCTGGATATACGCCACAAAAGGTTGCGTGTGTAACAAGTTACTTGATATAATATAACGGCAATTATGTTAGCAATCCTTTCACTGCATTTGAAAATTATTGACATTATGTCCTTTGTTGAACTGTCATGTCCTAACTAGAGGAGGCCTCCTCAGATGAGGGAGAGGTGAGCCCAGAAAACAGGTTCCAATCAGAGCCAGAAGAGGCTGGCAGCCCTGCCCTGGAAGCAGAGTCTGGATTAGTAGATGCTCATCTTGGAGAGACCAAGTTGGAAGCAAAGTGACTTCATCCTTTGAAGTGTTTCAGACCAAAAGAAGAGCAACAGAAGCACAGGCAATGGTGTGACATGTTGCAAAAGAAACATCTTCAGATAACAAAGCCAGCAGTGCGGAGTTATAACTGGCTATAAATTAGCACAGCTAAGGTTGTATCTGTACTACAGAACAACAGTTTTGTCATCTTTGGTGCTGTGGTGGTCTCTGTTTTCTGGCTTCTTGAATTTTGACTTATTTTTGAACTTTACTATTTGGTTACTCCCTGATTGGCTTTTGAACCTGCTTGGACTGCTTTTTTTGTGCTTAGACCACCGACTGGTTTGACCACTCCTCTGCTCTTTTGTATGTTCTGTGTGTGATTCTGGACTGGCTTGGCTGCTCTACTTGTTTCTTGAGCTAAGCATGCACTCTTCTGGGCCCTTGCCATATTAAAACATGAAGGGTACTCCCCCTCCCAACCAAAGTAATGTATTACACACAATACTATTACTTGTAGTGTTCTGAGCTATGTAGAAGATTTCAAAAACCCTCAGCTGAATATAGTAGATTTTAGGCAAATTATCTCAAAAAAAAAAAAAAAAGCTCAGTGCTTTACTGAATACCAAGTCTGTTAAGTGTGCTTTGTTAAATTCTCCAGATATGTCCCTATGTATATGATGCAATCATTATAAAAATATGTGCTGATCAGCTCAGTTTTGATTAAACAATATATTTAAAACACTGTTGTAATGGATCCTCCTGGACTTGCTAGGCATAAATCCAACTAAGAATGATTTAAAATAGAGATAATTGCTGAATTTTGGATTAGGGAGCAGACATCTGCCTCATCCATTTCTAATTCTCCACCTGCGCTTGAAAGAGATGCATAATAAACACTTCTAATCTGGACTGTATGTTTTCTGCAGTTGGCATCAAAGTGAGTCCATTGGAATTAGGTGTGCCTTTACTTTTGTTTAGTTACGAATAATTAAGAACTGGCTCCATTGGCTTGTCTTCTTCATACCTGACGACCAACATCAGCCTCAGTAATTCTCCTTTGGGCCTATTCACAGTATAAATAGCACTTCTTACAATTAAAAGCCACCCTCTTCTACCTCTATGCTTGTGTTGACAATGGAAAGGAACTGGTCATGGAAGTTTCTTGCTTGCCCACCAGAAAGAGGATGGAAGGGCTACCAAGGGCTATTAACTTATGTTTCACTAGAACTTTGGAAGAGTGAAAGAGCAATTAATTACAGTTATTGTACAAAGGGATCCCCTGAATAGTTAGTTGCCATTATACCTAGAATTTTTAAAATAATTCTTGTTTGTTTGTTTTTTCACTTTCTGAGTTACTTTTCAGTTACTTTTTAAAGAAGATCTCTGAATGCCAGTATTTGCTAGCCTGTGGCTCAAAACAGAATCTCTTGCTGTCATTGTTGTCCCAACAACTACAACAGACCCTGAGGCAGCACCATGAGCCAACATTGGAACCATGACACATCCCCTCTCTCATCATATAGTAATCATAACTATAGGAGGAAACAGAAGTTACAGTTACACGGCAAAAAAAAAGTGAAGTAATCCCTTTCTAAACTGCTCTCATAGGCTATTTCTGCACTAGACAGTTATAGTGCTATTATTCCACTTTCAACATCCTGTGGAATCCTGGCCTTTGAGGCCCCTCCTTAAACTGCAAACCCCAGGACTCTATAGGATGTTGAAAGTGGAATAATAGCACTATAACAGTCTAGTGCGGAAATGACCTTAATGTAACTTAGCAATGTCTTTGTTACTGTGAAAAAGAATTAATTAGAAGTAATTAGTTTCATCTCTGTACATTGACAGAGTTATTATAAAGAGCAGTTGCAATCATAAAAATAGTACCTGCCATCATTTCCATCAACACCTGTCAAGCCACAACAGTCACATATGTTCCTATACTCCGATGGGGAAAGTATTTACCTGATCTAGGTTTAGTTTGCATGAATACTGCTGCAGCAATTCTGATTGTACCTGCAGCTGGACATAATGCTGAAATAATTGCAGAAATTACTGCTGGCGGTACAACCTGATTCAAATTCTTTTCTCTCCAGGACTGAGTAAAAATAAGACTGCCAAGCCTCTTTGTTTGCCAAGAGATGGAAAATTTTGAACAGACCTGTAGAATGTTACTTTTTTCCACCATGATTCCCAGAATCCTCCAGCTGCCACAGCCACTAGCTGGAGATTTTTGGAAACCAGATTTTTAATAATAATAATAATAATAATAATAATAATAATAATAATAATAATAATAATAGCAGACTGCATTTAAAAAAGGTTAGGAAAACTGTACAAAACTGGTATTATAGTAATTTCCAGAGTAAGAGATGTATTAATCTATTTTAGAAAAACCATCAAGCAATCACATGGCACCTTATAGACCTAGGGTGAGCATATTGTGACCCTCAGGTTACATGTGGCACTCCTGAGTTGTTTTCTTACCTTTCATTTCCTCCAGGTTCCTTAGACTTCCCTTCTTCCCATTTCTTTCCAGAAGGAAAGGCTGATTACCGAACCTAGATGCCTCTAGAAGCAGCACTAGTTCACTCTTCAAATATCTTGCAGGCCCCTATACTGTTCCACATTTTTTCAAACAATGCCTTTCAGCCATTTCTCTGTTTTCATTCTTTTAGGGATGGCATTTTTGACACTCTGTAGAAGTGCCATAGGATCCCAGGTGCAGGACTTTGGACCCCAGGTCCTTCCACCTCTGTTGGAGACTAACAATTCTATTATAGCATAACCCATCAGAGATCCAATCCAGTTGATCAGATGGAGGTATAACAGGGATAAAATCTGACAATTTTTTCTTGAAAATGTCAAAGGCTGTCAACCATTTCCACGAAATTTCTCCTGAGATTTGGTGTGGCATTGTAGCAAAGCATGTCACTAACAGCAGAAGGATCTAACCTCATAATTCCCTACCACTGTGAAAGAACCATTCCCATCACTATAGCAGTTATGAATAGAATTGCTGGAATAGGGGGAAGTCCTCCACTCCAGCAGCTCTAGGATTCCAACTTAACTCCTGTGTGTCTGCAGGTACATATTTGTGAGCGTGTGCATGAAAAGAGGCTTACCTCCAGTTGTCTTCCTGGTTACCTTTGATACCAAATGGAAACACCAGATTTGAAAAGTCTGTACACCACAGTTTTATAATAATGTACTAACAAGAAGGGTTGTTCTTACTCATTTTCTCCCTCTCTCTCTCTCTCTCTCTCACACGCACACATGATCAATGCCATAGTAAATCATTCAACAAGACAATTTAAAACCAGATAAAACAATTTAAAATCACTAACTTAGATGGATTTAGGGCAGGAGTCTGTGAAATGCCACTGGTGGGGCACATGTAGTTCCTGACCCTTTTCTTATTGTCTTCAAGCCCCCCTCCCCTGACCAACCAAAGCCCCTGGACCTTCACAAAATATTTCCTTTTTTGGGAAACTTCCCCCACTTCTAAATGACACCAAACATGTTTAAATAGCATCAAAATGTGTCAGTACTCTGCACTGTCTTGTTTTCCTTCTGCCTTCCACTTTACTGAGCATTATTGTTTATTTCAATGTATCATATTGTTTCATGATATGTTCAGAGTATGATGACTTCAGTTTTGTTATTTTGGCTTCTAGAGATAATTCAATCTTGATTTTGTTCCTAGGCTCATTTATTTGTCTTTCTGGTGGTTCATGGTATCTCCGACAACACCACGTTTGAAATGAGTTGATTTTTTTTCTGTCACCTTTCTTTAATTTTCAGTTTTCACATTGATATACAGATATTGGACGTAGCACAGTGGATGATCCTGGTGTTGGTATGCAAAGATACCTCTTTAGACTTGATAATTTTAACTAATTTCTTCATAACTATCCTTCCAAATCTTTTAATTCTTGACTAAAATGTCCACCTTATTGAATGACTGAGCCAAGCTACAGAAAATTTTTAACAATGTTAATGTCTTCATCACTCACTTTAAAGTTATGTAAATATCTTATGGT